>PVKH010000993.1:0-32936 GCA_004027955.1 Chaetophractus vellerosus | reverse complement strand
CGGAAGCCAGCAGCCCACATAAACATGGAGGACTGCTGCGCGCAAAACATGGAGTGGGGCCGCCCGTGAAAATGGAATGGAGCCACCCATTAATGGAGCGAGCTGCCACTGTGGAGGGCCGACTCAGTGCATTGCCACAACAGATGGGGGAGACAAGGAGCAAACATAGAAAAACACAGAAGAATGGACACACAGCAAGAGCAAGCAGAAGGGGGGGATATGTAATAAATAAATAAAAAATAAATAAAAAAATTTGTTTATAGAGCAAAATAAAATATTTTGAAAGAATTCAGTTGTAGATAAAAGTATATGTGAACATTGAAAATAAATGGAAATTATTTTCCATTTAATAACTTATGTATATGTATGTTTATATGCTAGTTCATATATGTGTACATGTATATTTTCCATTAGTCTTTCACAGTTTTCTTAATTACATCAGTATAAGTAATTTCTTTGCCATTTAAATTTGGGAGAAGAATGCTTTTTTGGTAGATGTGTGAGATCAAACTCTGTTTATTGTAAAAGTCCAGCTATTTAAATAATGATCAAGAAAATAAAAGAGTGGAATAGGTTATGATAAAATATGAACAATAGTTTTTCTTGCAAATGATGGATTTTGTGTAATGATGGTAAAAAATGATTCATAATTACTGAACATCTATGAGGTGCATCTTTTGTAGATAATATATGGATGTCTCATATATTTTATGCATTCTGTCATACTGTGTCTTTTATTGGCATATTTAATACATTAACATTAAGTGCTATCACTGTATAGACAGTTATTTCAAACATTTTATACTTTGGCTTTCATATGTCATATCTAATTTTTGTCTCATTTTATGCTTTGGGTTACCCTTTCTGATATTCATATTTCTAAACACTCTTCTAAGTCTCACTGTCCTATATTTTCCTTTCAGACTGTTGAACTCCCTTTATCATTTCTTGTAAAGCCAGCCTCTTGTTTACAAACCCTCTTATTTCTGCTTATCTGTAAATATTTAAAACTCACTCTCATTGAAGAACAATGTTGATGGATAATGAATTGTTGGCTGGCATTTTTCTCTTTCAGCATTGTACCACTATTCCTTGCCTCCACAGTTTCTAATGAGAAATCCACACTGAGTCTTACTGGACATCTTTTGTATGTAATGAATTGTTTTTCTCTTGCTGCTCTCAGAATTCCTCTTTATATTTGACATTTGATATTCTGAATAGTGTGTGTCTTGGGGTAGGTCTGTTTGGAATTATTCTATTTGGAATACATTGCCCTTCTGTGATATGTATAGTCATGTATTTCTTGAGAGTTGAGAAATTTTCAGTCATTATTTCCTCAATTCCTCTTTCTGGCCCTTTTCCCTTTTCTTCTGTTTCTGGAAATCCCATGACTTGTATGTTGGTGCATATCATGTTGTCATTCAATTTCCTAAGACCTTGTCCCATATTTTCCATTCTTTACTCTATCTGTTCTTCTGTCTTTTCAATTTCAGCTGTTTTGTCCTCTAATTTGCTAATTCTTTCTTCTGCCATTTCTGTTTGATAATAAGTAGAGGATAACAAATGTATAACTTGCACAAAATGTTTGTTGCCATTTCCTTATGCCATGAGGTCTGACCATATGAAAACTAGAAAGCACGTAAGTGATAGAATACTAGCATCTGCTTCACAGTGAAGCTTTGACTTTAAGATCACTGGTCTTAACACCAGCTTATCACATCTGTCTGCTGAAGGCTTATTTAGTTATTGCACTGATGTATGAGTTTTCATTTAGATCAAGTGGAGGTTCTTCTAAAGTAATTTTGCTTACCTTAGATTCCATGTTTTCTTGCACAAGTATGAAATTTAGAATTACAGGTTTATTGCTTGATTTCATTAGCAGATGAATAATTTTATAAACTGTTCAGTGATGTCTATTTTATATCAATAACATCAGATACTTCCATTAGAATACATTTTAATTACAATACTGTTATAATTTTTCTTCAGCTACTTACTAGTAGCAAAGAAAAGCTTCTGGAAATTCATTTTTTGGGAGGTGAAATGTCTATTATTATATTTAATATTATTGTAAATTTAGTAAAAAGTTCAATATTGAAGACAGCAGATCAAAATGTGTGGTGATGATAGGACAAATTTTGGTGAAACAAAATGTGGTGGTAAAAATAATTTTCTCACAAAATTAGGAATCAAAAGTTGAAGAGATTTTCTTTTAATTGAATTTGGTAGACACTCCTTCATAATTGTATCCAAGCAACCTCTGATATTCTATTAATGCAAAGAGAAATTTTGGGGGTCAATATATAAATTCTTTATATACATATAATAAAAGTTTATACACCCTTTTTTAAAAAAGATTTATTTATTTTATTACATATCTCCCCTTCCCCCCCGCTGCGGCGATGCGCCGAGAGTGGTCGCTGCGCAGGCGTGGCTTTCCCCGCTTGTGGGCGGTCTCTGTGTCCATTCACAGCCGGCTTTCAGTTCATGGGTGGCTGGCTGTGCTCCATTTGCGGGTGACCTGCCCTGCCCATGGCGGCTCTTGCCCTGTCCATGGCAGCTTCTTGCCATGCCCACGGCGGCTCTGGCCTGCCCATGGCGGCTTGCCATTCTCAAGGTGGTCTGCCCGCTAGGAGATGTCCCCGGGAATCGAACCCAGGGCCTCCCATGTGGTATGCCGGCGCCCTATCCACTGGGCTATCGAGCCGGCCCCTATACACCCTTTTATACACACACATTCACACACAGAATAACTGAATAGGGATTTATGCAATGCTGATTGAGCAAAAACAAAATAATCCAGTCCATACCTTTTCTCTTAGATGGTGATTATTGGTTAATTTTCAAAAATTTTGGGCCTTTGAAGAACTACATAAATTTTCCTAGGTGTCCTAATTGTTAATGAAGTTTTTGTAAAGAGATCTTGTAAAATTTGTTCAAGTATTATTGAAAATTAGTTGAAAATCTTTAATCCCATTATTCAAAGAAGTGGCAAAAACTCGAGCTTGTAGTGCTTAGCTAGTTGCAATTGCAAAAAGCAAAGTTTTCAAGCAGGTAGATATTAAAAGCAAGAAGGAAGAGAAAAATATAAACAACAAAAACTCTAGCTATGAATTTTGAAATTCCATAATTGCATGTCAGAATAGTTGGACTGACTGTGCAATTAGATCTTCCTTCAATTTTGTTGAGTGCAAAACATTGGGCACACAGGACTGTTGTTAGATTTGAGAGTCATTCATTTTCTTAATGTTAACACTCTTGGGTGTGTGAAAAACCCCTTCATTTGTTGCTGCAGAAGTTTTGGTTCCCATGTAAATGCCTACTGTAAGATAAGTTAGTGTTTGTTTACCTTATTAAAGCTGCTAGGGTCACTGTGAATTTGAATTTTTTGGAAGTTCCACTTCAGTAAAGAATTTGAGCAGAATACATAGATCTGGAAATTAATTCCATTAAATATCTTCTTAATTATGAACCTCTGGGAAGAGATTTGTGTACACTCAAATGTATATACCTTGATTTGAAGAGTTCTGCTCTAAAGTAGGTTTGTTTGAACCAGTCTAAATATGTCTTTAACAAGGACACTGTTATCTAGTGTTTCCAGATAAGGGCATGGGGTAATATGAGCTGTAACAAGAAAATATATTTGCTAAGTTGATTTTAACTATAATTAATAGAGTTTTCACCATTTGAACAAAAGGAGTATCCAATATTAAATATAACATTTAGAAATTCTTAAAGAAATGGAAGAATAAGACACTATTTCTTAGGTCAAAACAAAAATACTAACCTTTCCATGTTGTACCAATTTGAACACATTTTAGAATCAGAAACATTGTTGGTTCTTAAACAAATGTTCAGGCAGCAGTGTGGTTCAGGAATGCTGGGATGTCCCCAGTTCACTTTCTTGTCTTAATGAGAGTTTGTCCAGAATTTCTTCAATTGTCACAGAACATGGCCATGTATACCAAGAGAGGACAAATCATGACCATCGTCAAGGCTAATTCTGTTCTTACTTGTATTTTCATTACACAATATTCAGCCCTTAAACTTGGGTTGTGGACACATGTCAGGAAATCAATTATGGGTAAAGGGACATAAAGCATACTTTGGCTATGAGCTAAATAGGATAATTTTTCCATCTGAATTTATGATTTTCCTTTTAGTATGAGGTTCATTTATATATATATACACATATATATAAATTTATTTGTGTATAGTTGTTTTTGATCACTTAATAACTAAATGAAAGTTTATTAGCTCACAATGTTTTAGATCAGGAGTCTAGGGACAGTGTGGAGGGTTCCCAGCTCTGGGTATTAAAAGACTAAAATTGAGGAATCAGTATGGCTACATTCTTTATAGAATAGAGAATTATATTCCAGGCTCCCATGATATGGCAGAAATCAGTTCCTTTGGTGGTAGAACTGAAATTATATTTCCTTGTTAGCTGTCAACTGTCAGCTAGAGTTTGCCCTCATTTCTTGCAACATGGTCCCTTCAACCCCCACAGCCAACATTAGATATTTGCCCAAATGTCATATCTTATCTATCTATGGTGCTTTCAGAGTTCTTTATCTCTGACTATAAAACAAGATTGAAAGGGCTCATATGAAAAATTTAGGCACACTTGAATAATTACTCCTTCTTAATGTCAACATATTTCATTACATATGCAAAATCTCTTCACAGCAGAACCTAAATTAGTGATTGAACAGTTGAGAAAAGGTGTGTATATACCAGTGACAAGAACTCTTGAGGGCCCTCTTAGAATTCTTCTTACTATAATATCTATTTCCATCATTTACCAGAGATTTATTGTTTTCTAATTACATCTTTGACATTGGGGAATGTTTGGACAAATTCACTTTTTATAATAATTATATGACTTCAGAGAAGGTGAGAACAGAAGAGCTAGTTTTCCTGTTGGCACAGAAATGACAGTGACTTCCATACTTTCTGCTTCATTGCAATGTTAATGTGTGTAAAATTATCTGCTAAAAACAAGAATTAATTCTAACTATTGTTCCATGGATTCTTCCAGGACTTAGTCTAAATCCCAAAATTTCATACAATTAATGCTCCTCTAGGATCACAACCCTGTCTGCTTTTTCACACTATTTCATTTGTTTTTGTTAAACATGCAAGGCCATCTTTCCCCAGGTCCTGTTTCATATCTGAAGTGCTCTTCCCTGAACTTTGCATGCCAACTTCCTCCTCTATTCATACATGAAATCAACTTGCCCCTTCTACAATGAAATCATTTCTGCACCTGACATTTTTTGTTGATCCTTCTGATTTAGTCACTCTGTATAGCACATGCTATTTTATCATCATGCCATCCATGACTATTTCAAATTTTTGAATATTTGTAGGTATGGGAGGGAGAGTCTATTGTATTGAAGCAGGAACCCAATCAATTAGGAGGTAAACATTTAAATTAATTAATTATACTTAAGAATGCATCTACATTGATTATTACTTTATGAAAGAGCAGAAGAAATCAGGGATTAGAGTAAATCTGAAGAAAGTATTCACATAATCTAAACCCTATACTTACTGGACAGAGAGCACAGTGAATTGTACGTGAAGTGCTGCACCATATACCTAAATACCTGGCAGGGGAACCATCTTGCAAAGCAGTGGGCTCTTAATAAGTTCATTACTCATTAGCTTATTACTCATTAGCATTGGATCAATACACACCTTAGGACACACTAAATCAAGGCAGTACTTATTTGAAATTCTGTTACCTATAAAATTGTTAAACTGCACCAATTATTTTCTCTATTTCTCTGACTCTGTTTATAGTGAGGGTTGACCCACAAACTGGACCTGGAAATACATTTCTTCACCAGTCCTGCATAAGAGAATTGCTACAGGGGAGGGAATCACAGAGAAGCAGGATACTAGTCACTGCAGGAATGTTACTTGTTTATTGCTTGTTAATCCCAGTAAAATGAAAGATTTAGGAGATCAAAGATTCTGTTTTATTTGTTCATAACTTAATGTCCTATACTGAGAACTTTTCATGATTTTGTTATTTGCATTGTTCTCTAAATGTCATTGATTTAGGGGTAGGAATAAATGAAGAATCTGCTCCAGCAGACCTTGGGACCTGAAGCTATTTTACCTAGTATCTCTAGGTGGAGGTGTTACATTTTAGTTCTGCTTGTAACTTCATCTATTCTTTGATAAACTGGTTTACCTAAAGGACAGTGCTAAAGGTGACTTGTGAGTACCTCGTGACTCATTTTAGGAAATAATATTTCTGTTGAGGGGGATACAGAGGTCTGGTTTTGATATATTGATGTGAATTTTAGATGTCCAATTGAAATTTCAAATGTGGATTTAAAATTCAGAATAGACTGAGATAGACATATGAATTTGTTCTGCATCTTCATTCTATCCAAAGATATGAATATATTCCACATAGGTCTGTCACCTTATTTATAAAATTCAATTAAGTTCTGAAATTATACACTCATAGTCATTTAAATTCTATTATAAAATTAATTTATGTTTTCAAGATGATTGCAGGTAGTTTGGAAGATTACATTTGATTTAAAAATCCTTTAAATTTGGCAATTTTCCAGGAATTTGTTGAAAATTAGTCTTAAGTTTATTTCTGGGCCTTTTCTGGGCATGCAATCACATTCCCTATGGAAATGATATTTTTCATCTCCTTCTTCCAATTGTTTGTCTTCACAACTCACTGCAAGTTCATGTTTGCCTTTATATTTTCTGATGCTTTGCATGATCTTTTCTAATTGCAGGTGCCAGTGGGGACATCACAATGGACCACTTTTCAGGCACCATGGCTGTGTCTTCAGAACAGTCATCACCATCAGCTGCAAGTCCAGTAGTTTGGTACCACCAGAAACCAGGGCAAGCTCCTAAACTGTTCAGTTATGGTGCATTCAATTGAGTATCTCAGGTCCCTGATCAATTCAGTAGTAGTGGATCTGGAACAGATTTCACTCTCACCATCAGCAGACTCCAGGCAGAAGATTACTATTGTCAGCAAGTTCTCAGCTATCCTACCACAGTGTTTCAACCTGGAGCACAAACCTCTCCCAAGGGCTGTAGGGCAGTGAGTCCTGCAGCATCAGGTGCTTCCTCCTCACTCAGACCTGAACTTTGCTTCCTCCATCTGAGAAACCTCATCTTTTAGGGGATTTGGCATAGAACCCTGTGTGATATCCATGGGTAGATCAAATGGTTAGGTAAATAAGTTTCTGGGCATGAGTTAAATAAGTTTTACACACTGCTGGATTGATTCTCCCCTCAATATGCTACCTTAATACTAAAAAAATAGCCAACTTAATTTTTTATTCCTTCAATCTTCTTCCTTCTCTGTCATCATCCTTCAGCTCCAGACCAGCCCAATATTAAATCCTTGATGTGTCACATTTAAAACTTCCCCCATGGAGGATCATCTCCCTCCCTTAACTTATCCTTTAATGTATCCTGTTTTCCAGCCAAGACTCTCTGGTCAATGTTACAGAAGATGACCTCCTACTCTACCTTCTTTTATTTTCTTTAGATATCTATTCCATTTATTATTGCAATCAAGTAATTATTTTGAATGCCATTTTCACTGAAGAATGCTTTTATTATAGGGGATGGTGCTGATTAAATGAAACACAATGATCTTAGATTGGATGTAAAATTTTCCACCAATGTTCATATTCATATTTATGTGACTCTATTTCTTTAGTTCTCTTATAAAATTGTTAAACTATAAAACACTCTAAAAGTTCAGTGTTATATATTTTTTCATTTGATTTGAGTCCACTTCATCATATTACCATATGCATGAAATGATACATATGCAAGGTTAATCTTTACAACATAGATTGTTGCATGAAAATATTTAAAATAACCCACATTTCTATCAATATGAGACAAGTTCAGGCTATATGATAGAACATTGCATTTAAAAATTAATAGAGGTAATTTAATCAAATTGATTGCTATTGCCTGTGTTCAAAATAAAGTATTAAATAAAAATGCAAAGATCCAAATGTATGTTCCATTTGTGCAAAAAAGAAAACTACAAAAAGGAACATGTGTATTTGTGATGTTATGAAGCTGTTTGGGCCCCAGGCAGTATATTCTTAAAGTGTAGCCATTCTTGCTTGGAAACCTATTTTAAATCAGACTTTTGATTAGGTTACTTCAGTTAAGGTCTGGTCCAGGGTAGATCTTAATCCTGTTAGTGGAGTCCTTCATAAGAGAATGAAATTCAGATAAAGAAGTAGAAGGTTATGGAAGCAACAAGTGATGAAACCCAGAAGAAAAGAGACAGCCAAGCAGACACTGCCATGTGCCTTGCCATGTGACAAAGGATTCCAGGATTGACAGCAACCTGTCTCAGGAGAAAGCATACATGATGATGCCTTGATTTGTACATTTTCTTCAGCCTCAAAACTGTAATCTAGCAATTTAATAAATCTCTATGGTAAAAGCCATCCCTATTCACAGTATTTGTATTTCAGCAACCTAGCAAGCTAAAACAGTGTGTTTTCATATATATATAGACTATCTGAAAGTTTGCCTCTTTTGGTGCTGCACTTTTTCTTCTTTCCATCTCTTTCAGCCAGTCTAATTCTTATAAAGGCAATTCTATAATTCTTTTAACTCTATCCCTCTAGAAATATGTGGTAACTTTCCTTCTGAAATTTTTCATCAATTGTCAACTTTTTCTCTAATCCACGCCCCCCGGCAATGAAATAATCATGGTTCTTAAGTCTGCTGTAATCTAAATACTTTGGATAGCTTTTAATACAATCATCTCAGTGTAAAAGTGGAAAATCAGACATTTTGCTATTATTTCTGCAATGGCATAATAAATACATTGGTGGAAGAAACTTAGTTACAGCAAATATTTCATCAAACCTGAGAAGAATAAACACTCTGAAAAATATAACTAGTTTTTTCTGCTAGTAATGGGAGACAATTTAAAATTATTTATATTAACATGTTTATATCATTCATTCACTCATAAAATATTTACTGAATACTTATTCTGGGTCAGGTACAAAAATCCCTCTTATCATTCTTATTGGTGAGATAGAAAATAAAAACATGCATAAGTAATATATTTACTTTTTCATTTTGTAAATGTTAGAAAGAAAAAAAATCAGGTCACTGAGAAAATGCTTGGTGGGTTAAGAATGGATAGGAATTTGAAATAAGAATTGTGTTTCAGTTAGCTACTGTCATGTAAATACCACTCCCAAAACTCAGTAGTATAAACTTTAAGCTATTGGGCTTTTTGCTTAGCTGTTCAGTCTATTAATATGGGAAAGATTGACTGATTTGGCTGTGTTTACTCTCTGTTTACAGTTATCTGTCAGGTCCCCTGAGGATTAGCTGATCAAGGCTCAATTGTCTTTAATTTCCTTTACATGTCTGTTAGCTGGCCATCAGCCTGGCTTTGGGTTGACTGGGCCACAAGACTCTCACTACTTGGCAAACTAATTCTAATTTCTCCTGATTAGTATTTTCAGGCTCCAAAAGAGGAAATGAAAGCTCATAATGTTCCTTGAAGCCTAGACTGTGTAGTGGCATAATATTCCATTTGCTGCATTGTATGGATAAATGCAATTCACAAGACCATCTTATCTTCAAGAAGAGGGAAATTAGTCCCTACCTATTTATAGGAGGGGCCACAAACTCTCATTGCAAAGTGCATAGATACAGTAAGAGATGAAAATTTATGGGCAATTTGCAATTGATATATCACAGATGGTCAAGGATGGGTACAATGAGAAAGTGTGATTTGCCCAACGTCTTAATGTTGGTGAAGAAATTACACAGGGAATGGTCCAGAGATGTGGTTCAACTTGTGGATAGATGAAAAGAATTAAACCCAACATACAGCCTCTGTGATATGTGGGCAAGTATGTGTTGCTTAAGATTTATTAATGTCCCATTTGTTTGTCATAGATCATTCTAAATACACAAAATACCCTGGATGAAAAACTCCATTTCCATATTTGCAAATATTCTTTCATGTGGAACACAGTAGAGCCTAAGGCTGAAGAACTAAGATGGTGACTCTATCTTGCAGATTCTCTTTTGCTTGATATTGCTAAACCCTCAATCCCCAGGAATGACTCCATTTATGAGGCTCAATTCATCAGTTCTGATCCATGGTGATGGTTGGGTGATGTTTCTGCAATGAAAGAAGGATATGAAGTTGAAATTCTTAAAGCACAGGGTGGTGGTTAAAACTCTTATAAATTTCTCTTTTATTATTCAATTTTTGATTATGGGGATAGTTGGCATGTATTGTTTTGACTTTTCTGACATACTAAAATGGATATTCCCCTGTTTTAACAACCTGTATTACATTTTCTAGGGTTAGATATATATTTATGGTGAACCATGCATGAAAATAATACATATAGACATGGTTTAAACTCTTTTATAGAGTGTTTAAAATATGGGAAAAAGAAAATTTTCAATAGTAGAGACATCCAATATCCAATATCCTATACCCATAGTCTATCAATGATGGTGCAAGAGGGACTGTCCATAATCTGATATGAGGTGGCAGTAGGATCATATTAAATCTTTTCTTGTGGTTTGTTCTGGATTGCACTTATGATGTTTTACTACCAGTAATTTTTTTACACTATCTTCATCAAAATTAAAAAAAAAATCTGTTAACAACATGATGTTCATTCAGTATTTTAATTTTTATGTCTTTTGGTTTCTGTTGTTAGCATTCAAAAGTCCTAACAAATAACATAATTTGACATCTTTAATAGTATTAGATTTTCATCAAAATTACTTCCCCCCAGAAAATTTATGTTTCACTAAACTCTTTACTTTTCTATTGAAAATCAGGATGAGCTTTGGAATTGCCAAAAATCATCCTTATTAGTGATTTGCTTAAAGTTATATTATTTTTGAAATAAAGTGGATTGAGTTTATGCTTTCCTTCATTTATTTATCTTTTCATGAATGCAATTTTTAAGCAAATATTTATTGAAAGACAACTACATACCAGGTACTCTTCTTTTTACAAGGGTTATCATAATGGTATAATTAATGCTCTCAATCATATTAGTAGTCAGGGATATAGACACTGATAAAAGAAAGAACAAAAATGCAAAATTTGAAATAGAAGATGTATGTCCAAGGGCAATAAGGCAAGACCTTTTCAGTTTGGTGTGTCTGTGTGCCCTATACATAACGCAGTGATTTTGAATGTTATTCTTTATTAATTAAATTGTGGGTTTACAGAACAACCAGGCATAAAATACAGGATTCCCACATACTGTTATTGGAGCTGGTGTCTAGCCTCCTGTCTTCATTGTGAGAAAGAATTCTAGGACAAGCCTCAAGTCAATCAGGCAAGCAAAGAATTTATTAGGTGGTAAAGTAAGGAACAGAAAGTAAAATTTAAGGGTGAAGGCGGGCATTTTCAAGGGAGAAAAATGCAACTTCTGCCTTATAGTCCCCCTTTTTATGATGGTTCTGGACTCCAGGTTCTATGCTGATAAACAAGGGCTTAGGGTGAAAGGACCCAGGTGTGTGGGGTGCCCAGAGGTGTGAAGGTTGCTGTCTAGTGGTGATTGGCTTCTGGCTGCTCTCCATGACCTCTGCAGGGCATGGGCATGCTGACCCATGGTGATTCGCTTCTGGTCACTGTGCAGGAGGCATGTGGTCACCTGAAAGCTAGGTGGGTGGGTGATGGTTATGCCCTTCTTGCCCCTTCCATCCTTGCTGGCTGCCTTCTGATAACACAGCCTTTGGGTGTATGTGCTGTAAGCAGCAGAGTGTGTGTTTGTGATGGATGCAAGAGGTTTAGAAGGCATAGATGGAGGAAATAATTGAGGTTAGAGCAGAGGTAAAGAGGCAGGAATGGAAAGTCTGAGAGTACCTCAGAAAACAAAATGATGACAAAATTTATATTGGGAAGGGATTAGAGTGGGTAAGATCTCCAGGATTCCCATTCTTCTGTTGGACTCCCACTCAACTCAGGAAATGTCCCCAGTCAGATTACAAAGGCAGTGTCACTTGCTTCCTGGAGTCTCCTTGATCTACATGGCATGGGAATAGCCCATACCATCACCGAGGAGGGAGCCAGATGACTGGGTGAACTGAGAATATGTATTTAGGGAATAGGGCTGGAGTTCCTTATGGAAATGAAAAAGAGAGAGACAGAAATTGGGGTAAGATGAGATGGATCTCCTGGACTCCCATACTCCCAATTGACTCCTACTCGATTTGGGGGATGTTCCCAGTCAGGTTCCAAAGGCAATGTCATCTTGATCTCCACAACATGGGACTAGCCCCTACCACCTCTGAGGAGGGAGCTGTATGACTCTAAGTGAACGAAGATTGTGTCCTATGGGAGCAGTGCCAGAGATCTGTACAGAAATGGAGACAAACATATATATGGGCAGACACATATACCTGCATCCCCCACCCTGCAGACAAACAGACAAAGTTTGATAGATGTGAAAAAACTCACATCTCAATGGATGAAGGAGGGGATTACCAGAGATTATTTACTCCTGGCTGGCTTGCCAGAATTATGTGATCAAGGTCAGTGGCTAAGTTTTGGCATCTTCATGAGAAAGAATTCATGGATGAGCTGTAAGTTGATTAAGCAATCAAATAATTTATTGGGGAGAGTAAAGCAAAAGAAAGAATTTATATCTTCAGAGTTGAAGGTGGGAATTCTCAAGGGAGAGAAATGCAAGTTCTGCCCTGAACTTTTTTTATGGGCTACAGGACTCCAGGGTCTGTGTTGATTGGCATCTTTGAGACTAAATAAGAGAAATTTATTGGGTGGTTTGATTTGCTTGTGGGTGTGAAGCTTGCTGTACAGTGGTGCTTGGCTTCAGGCTGCTGTCCTTGAGTTCTGCAGGGTGGTGATTGGCCTCTGGTCACTGTCCACTGGATGTGAGGTAAACAAAGTGTGTGGGGGGTGATAGTGCTGCCCCTCCTCCCCTTCTGTCTTCCCTGCCATATAAAGATGTTGCTGGCTTCCTTCCCATAATGCAGCTATTTGGTGAATGTGCTGTGAGCTGCAAGGGGTGTGCTTGTAAGCTGCCCCTCCCTAATTTGCTTGTGTGAGTCAACATGCTGTTGTAAGTTCCTAGGTCATTGTCTCAGCCTGTGTAAATTAAAAGACCATTGCCTCAGCTTCTGTTTGTGTGCCTTAGTAGCTTTCTGTCCCCTTCCTCTTTAGGTCCCTATTCTGTCCTGCCTCACTACCAATAATCAACTGGCTTGCATACAACAAGGAATGCATTAAAATCTCCAGCATAGGGTCCAAGTCCTTGCATAATATTCACTCTTAAACTTGATATCCTATAATTGAAATACTATGCCATGAAATTAGTGCAAATTATGTCATATGATAAACTGATTAGATAGGGAATCAAATAAATATATTGGCATTATGTACATAAACAAATATTCTCATAACAAAACAAGGAATTAATATTTGTGATCATTACAGTCCTCATTTCTGTAACTTGTCACATGGCTGTAGTTTCTCTTTCTCATTACCTTCTTCCACTAACCATTCCATGTTTCCTTTACCTTCAGCAAGCATGGCTCAGCTAGCCATGCTTATTTGCCTGGTGGGGTGACCCACACCTTAATTCTTGAACTTTCTGGGCCATTAGTATTCATGCCTGGATTGGGTTGTTGCATATTTCCATTGACATTAATCACAGGGCATGGTAGTCCTGAGAGATGCCCTAGGTGATCTACTGTATTCCAGGAAAACTCTTGTTTGATCCATTGTTTTATTGCAGTCTTATTTCCCCATGGTACTTAGAATCAATCACCCCAGGCAGTACAGTAACTCCCTTCTTTACCTTTAGAATCAGAGACATGAGGAGCCCAAAGTAGTTAGGTGGCCATCTTAACTTCCAGTTGTGTCCCCTGGTGTAAGAAATCCTCCTTTTGAAACACAGACCTGAATACCAGTAAAGCTTAAAGTTGCAGGGACAGGAAGCAAAATTTTTTCTAGTGGATCTCTAGGGGCAATAGTGAGTGGTGCCACTCCAATTTCCACCCCTCAAGTGTTGGTCCTGTGAATTCTGGCTATGGCAGAAACACCACCATAGAGTGGAGGCTGATTTAAAGCATACACAGCTTCCTGGAGAACATTGCCTCAACCCTGCAAATTATTGCACTTAGCTGGTACCATAATTGAGTGTTCTAAAGGCAATTCGACAATTCTATTGATCCAGCTGCTTCAGGATGATGGGGAACATGGTAAGACTAGTGAAATATATGAACATGTGCCCATCCCCACACATCATTTGTTGTGCCATGGGTTTCTTGATAAGAAGCAATGCTGTGTGGAATACCGTGACAGAGGATAAGTAATTATTTAAGTCCATGGATGATAGTTTTGTCAGAAGCATTGCTTACAGTGAGGGCAAGCCCATATCCAGAATATGTGATTATTCCATTTAGAAAAAATCTATGATGGAAGTGACCAAATGTAATGCAACTGCCACCAGTTAGCAGGCTCACCACTTTGGGGAATGATGAAGCCATTATTCTCCCAGGTCCTAAGCATTTTCTGAAATGCTCTTCCCTGAATTCAGCATGGCCAACTCCCTCCTTCATTCAGGCATCACCTCAACTGTCTTCTCAATAGGGCACTTCTGCCTCCCTTATTTTATGTGTACTCTCATATCCAGTCACTCTTTATGACATATCCTGTTGTATTATCCTTTATACTTCACTATCTGAAATTTTTGAATGTTCATTAATGTTGAGAATGGAATCCTTCTATTCTGCAGCAGGAAAAATATCAATGCTAGGAAATATCAATGTTAGAAAAATATCAATGTTACTTAAAAATGTACATACATGTAATTGCAACTGTATGGAAGAAGAGACAATACATGGAAGAACAGGCAATTCATGGAGGGTTGAGGACAAAGCTGTAGAATATATTCCCTTCTTCTAAACCCAAATATGTAGTGGGCCAAGAATATAATAGGCATTTGACAAACTAGAAATACCTGCTTTGTGGATGTGTGTCTGTGACAACACAATTCCTGAGAGGTAAGAAGGGGACCCTCACCAAAAGCAATGATCTTATAAGGAGACACACTGCAGAAGAATTAACTTATTAATAATTGGATATAGAATGATATATATTCAGGAAGTTCTACCTCAGGAAGAAGTTCATAGGAGCATTATCTTTTTGGAAGCAAACTTAAAATCATAAGCAAGGAAGAATTTGGTTATTTATAAAAGTGTTAACCTGCCCAACTTACTCTTTCTTTCTCAGTCTCTGTTCATAGGGAGGAATGATAGTTGCCTACATGGACCTAGATGAGCATTGCCTCTTGTGGCCTGAGTAACAGCATTGTTACAGGGGAAAACATCATTGAGGGGTCAGGTTGTGGTTGTGATAGAACTATTGTTGTTTTGTTTATTGTGATGTCCTTCCAATAAAATGAAGGCTTTATGAGTTCATGGATTCTGTTTGATTTGCTTATATAATAAGGCCCTATGCCCAGAAAGACTCATCATACTGTTATTTGTGTATATTTGTGTATATAAATATATATTTAATTTTGTGTAGGAGTAAATAAAGAGCTGCTGTCTCAGAGTGTGGGGTGAAGCTATGCCACTTATTACCCCCAGGTGGAGTTGTGACATCTTTGATTTGTTAGGGACAAATGGATTTGAGAGGACATAAAAGAGAACTTCAGATTGGAGCCAAGATGGCATCAGTTTAGGTGAGCACCCACCATCTCTAGGGTGGAGGATAGCTGATTGGGGACAGGATCCTGCCTGGGTTGGGTAGTCTTTTCTGGGAACCAGTAGAGTGAGACTCTTGGGTGCTTTGATCTGGAGGGAGCTGGATAGTGAGGTGGAACCATCAATATAAAAACATGAGTTGTTTTTTCCCCAGCTGGAAATGCAGGGGGCTAAACTTGGGGCAGGGGGCTGGGTAGACCTTAGTCCCACCTGCAGCCAGGTGAGGGGGAGCACTCTCCAAGAGTGGGAAGGTACTGGCAAAAGGTGGAGAGGGGTTTTCTTTCTGTGGATTTGGTCACCAGGACACCCTAGTAGTTTTGGGGAACAAATTAGACAGCTGGAAGTGGGGCCAGGCTGAGGGGAAAGGGGAATGTGCAGTGCATGGCTGATTGACCTAACCTCCCTAAGACACAGCACAGAGGATAGGTTCAGGAAGGAATGGAGCCAGCAATTTGACAGTTTCATACTGAGTAACACAGTCTCAACTCCCCTGGGGGGCTTTTCAGTTCATGGGTGGCTGGCTGCGTTCAATTTGCGGGTGACCTGCCCTGCCCGTGGCGGCTTTTGCCCTGTCCATGGCAGCTTTTTGCCCTGCCCACGGCGGCTCTGGCCCGCCCATGGTGGCTTGCCATTCTCAAGGCGGTCTGCCCGCTAGGAGAGGTCCCCGGGAACCGAACCTGGGGCCTTCCATGTGGTATGCCGACGCCCTATCCACTGGGCTATCCAGTTGGCCCCTTTTATTTAGTTTAAATGCTAAATTCTGCCTCAAAGCCTGCAGAGAGAAGACTTCAGGGTAATTGACTAATGAACACAGGCTGAGAAGCTCCACAAGGGCCCAACCATTGTTAGACTGCATGTTTGTGTGTTTGTTTGGTTCTTCTTTGTTTGTTTGTTGCTTTTGTTTCCGCTCCCCTGCCCCCACCTTTTTAAAATTAGGAGCTGCTAGCTTGTTTCTTCTTTGCTGGTCTTCTTCTTCCTTGATTTTCAGTTCTGTGTACATTGATTGTGTCTACCAATGCGATCTCTTCTCCTTCCTTCATCTTTCTACCTTCAGCTTTCTGTTGTGGTTCTTACATTCCACCTTTTATCATTTGTCCCGAACTTCATGGGTGTCGATTTCTATCTTGTCTATTCTGTTCTCTTTTCTTTCTTTTTTTCTGTATTAACTTTTTCTTTCAGCCCTTTTGTTACTATTTTTATCTCTCCCCATCATCCTGGGCTTATAAATCATTCTATATATTTTTCTCAATTTGGCTCCCCATTCCATTATAGGCACTCCACTTTTTTCCCTGTTACTCCACATTGCCTACATGAGTTAAATATTCAGTTTACTGAGCCTGATATGGCCCCTCTTCTAAATTTTATCAATAGTACTATTATCATTTTTCCTTTCTTACCCCTTTCAATTGCTCTGACCCTAATCTTCTCCCTTAAAGGGAACATAGAGAAAAGCAAGGAAATAGAACAAGAAGAAGAAAGTGTTCAAAAAGGAAACAACACAAGCAGAACTACAAGCTAAATGAAACTCTAGAGCAGAGAGAGAAGCTAATCATCTGAATAAACCCATCAAGATAAAATTATGACCAGAGGGCAACAAAAAATTACAAGCCATACTGAGAAACAGGAAGACATGGACCAATTCAATGAAAAAAACTAAAAACCAGGAAGAGATGCAGAACATCAAACAACTAATCAAAGCTGTTCAAAAAAATATCATGGAGCAACTAAATGATGTGAAGGAAATCATGAGGGATATTAAGAAGACACTGGGAGCACATACTGAAGAAATTGTAAACATACGTAAAAAGATAACAGATAAGAAGGAGATGAATAGCACAATCCAAGAAATCAAAATGATGTTGGATTCACATAAGAGCAGATTTGAACAGGCAGAAGAAAGAGTTAGTGATGTGGAAGACAGTACATCTGAAATAAAAAAGATAGTAGAATAGATAGATAAAAAGATAGAAAAAATCCAGCAAGGACTCAGGAATTTTACCTATAACACAAAATACACAAACATATGCATTATAGGTATCGCAGAAGGAGAAGAAAAGAGAAAGGGAACAGAAGGAGTTTTGAAGGAAATAATGGCAAAAACTTCCCAACACTTTTCAGGGAGATGGATGTACATATCCAGGAAGCACCACACACCCCAACCAGTATAAATCCCAACAGGCCAAATCTAAGGCATATACTTACCAAAATTTCCAATGCTCAAGACAAAGAGAAAGCACTCAAGGCATCAAGAGAAAAGAGAGCCATCAGATAAAAGGGAAGCACAATAAGATTAAGTGCTGATTTCTCAGCTGAAACAATTGAGGCAAGAAGGAAGTGGTATGACATAGTCAAGGTACTTAAAGAAAAAACCTCCACCAATAAATTCGCTATCCAGCAAAACTGGAAGTCAAAAATGATGGAGAGTTCAAAATGTTCACAGATAAACAGAAATTAAGAGAATATGCCAATAAGGAAGCTGCACTTCAATAAATAATAAAGGAAGCTCTACAGGTTGAAAGGAAAAAGCAGGAGAGAGAGAGTTGGAAGAGAGTGTAAGAAAAACTAAAAAGATGAAAAGAGAAATAAAAACATCATTTGACATACATAAACCCAAAGAAAATATGACTGATGAAAGAAATCCTTTGAGAGTAATAACACTGAATGTCCCTGGACTAATCTCACCAGTCAAGATACACAGATTGGCAGAATGGATAAGGAAATATAATCAATCTATATGTTGTCTACAAGAAACCAACCTTTGACCCAGGGATTCAAGGAGGCTGAAACTGAATGGCTGAAAAACAATTTTACTAGCAAATAATAACCAAAAACGGGTAGGAGTAGCTATCCTAATATCTGACAAAATAGACTTTAAATACAAAACAACCATAAGAGTCAAAGAGGGACACTATATATTAGTAAAAGTGGTAATCTTTCAAGAAGAGAGCACAATCGCAAACATTTATGCACCTAATCAGGGTGAAGCAAACACTGGAAAAACTAAATGGAGAAATAAATGCCTCTACAATTATAGTGGAAGACTTTAATACACCATTATCACCATTAGGCAAAATATCAAGACAGAGAACCAGTAAAAAAACAAAGACTCTGAATAATCCATTAGAGGGCCTAGACCTAATAGACATATACAGAAGGCTACACTCAAATACAGCAGGAAATAAATTCTTCTCAAACACACATGAATAATACTCTAAGATAGACCACATGCTAGGCCACAGAACAACTCTCAATTAGTTTAGAAAGATTGAGATTATCACAGTAATTTCTCTGACCACATTGGAATGAAATTGGAAATCACTAAGGGCCAGAGAACTAGATTAGGCATAAAGATATGGAAGTTAAACAACACACTCTTAGACAAACAGTGGGTCAAGGACAAAATCTCAAAATAAATGAGTAACTACCTCAAATCCCATGAAAATGACAACACAGCATATCAAAACCCATGGGATACAGCCAAAGATGTACTGAGAGGGAAATTCAAAGATATAAATTCATATATTATAAAAGAAGAAAGAGCTAAAATTGAATTATTAACTGCACACCTGGAAGAATTGGAAAACAACAACAAACTAAACCCAAAGGAAGCAGAAAGAAAGAAATAACAAAGATTGAGCAGAATTAAATGAAAGAGAAAATAAGAAAGCACTAGAAAAAAATAAACAAAACTAAAAGCTGGTTCTTTGAGAAGATCAGTAAAATTGACAAACCCTTAGTCAGAGTAACAAAGAAAAAGGGAGAGCAGATGAAAATACAAAAAATAAGGAATGAAGAAGTAGATATCATTACTGACTCCACCAATATAAAGAGCATCATAAGAGGATACTTTGAAAAATTATAAGCCAACAAGAATGATAATTTAGAGGAAATGGACATATTCCTAGAAACTCACAAGCAGCATACACTGACAAAAGGAGAAATTATGAACTCAACTGTCCAATTACAAGGAAAGAGATAGTCTCAATCATCAAAAACCTCTGAAATAAGAAGAGCCCAGGACCAGATGGCTTTACAGCTGAATTCTACCAAACATTCTGGAAAGAACTAACACCAATACTGCTGAAGCTCTTCCAAAAAAATAGAAGTAGAAGGAGCATTGCCTAACTCATTCTGTGATGCCAACATTACCCTAATGCCAAAGCCAAAAAAGATACCACAACAAAGGAAAATTACACACCAATTTCTCTAACAAACTTAGGTACTAAAATCCTCAACGAAATACTAGCTAATCACATTCAACAACATATTAAAAGCATTATACACCATAACAAAATAGGTTTAATCCCCAGTATGCAAGGACAGTTTAACCTAAGAAAATCAATCATGTAATACACCACACAAACAGATTGAAAGAAAAGAATCATATGACCATCTCTATAGAAGCACAAAATGCATTCAATAAAATATAGCATCCTTTCCTGATAAAAACACTGCAAAAGATAGGAATAGAAGAAAGTTTTCTGAACATGATAAAGGATATATATGAAAAACCCAAAGCTAAAATCATCTTCAATGGTGAAATCCTAAAAGCCTTCCTTCTGAGATCAGGAACAAAACAAGGATGCCCATTATCACCACTCTTATTTAACATTGTCTTAGAAGTACTTGCTCAAGCACTGAAGCAAGAAAAAGATATAAAAGGCATCCAAATTGGAAAAGAAGAAGTAAAAATTTCATTATTTGAGGATGACATGACCCTATATGTAGAATGCCCCGAGAAATCTACAACAAAGCTTCTAAAACATATAAAGGCATTCAGTGACATTGAAAACTATAAGATGAATGCTCAAAAAACAGTAGCATTTCTGTACACCAATAATGAACAATCTGAGGAGGTAATCAAGAAAAAAATACAATTTACAATAGTAACAAAAAGAATCAAATAGGAATAAATTTAACTAAAGATGTAAAGGACTTATATACAGAAAACTACACAATATTGTTAAAGGAAATCAAAGAAGACTTAAATGAATGGAAAAATATTCCCTGTTCATGGATAGGAAGACTAAACATCATCAAGATGGCTTTCCTCCCCAAACTAATCTACAGATTTAATGCAATCCCAATAAAAGTCAACACTGTGTTTTTAAGGAATTGGAAAAACTAACTACAAAATTTATTTGGAAAGGTAAGAGGCCCTGAATTGCCAAAGACATATTGAAAAAAAAATGAAGTTGGAGGTATCACACTACCTGAATTTAAAATATACTACAAAGCTACAGGAGTGAAAAACATATGATATTGGCACAAGAATAGACACATTGACCAATGGAAAGAAACTGAGAATTCTGATATAAATCCTCACATATACATTCATTTGATATTTGACAAGGCCACCAAGCCAGCTCAGTTGGGAGAGAATGGCCTCTTCAACAAGTGTTGCATGGAGAACTGGATATCCATATGCAAAAGAATGAGAGAGGAATACCATCTCACACCCTAAATGAAAATCAACTCAAGATGTATCAAAGATCTAACTATAAGAGCCAAAACCATAAACAACTTGGAAGATAATGTAGAGAAGCATCTACAGGACCCTGCAATAGAAAATGGTTTCATGGACTTCACACCCAAAGCATGAGCAGCAAAATTTAAAAATAGATACATGTGATCTCCACAAAATTAAAAAGTTTTACAACTCAAAGGATGTTATCAAGAAAATAAAAAGGCAGCCTACTCAATGTGAGAAAATATTTGGCAACCATATATCTGAAAGGAGCCTAATTTCCTGCATATATAAAGAAATCTTATACCTTGAAAATACAAAGACTAACAACCCATTTAAAAAAAGGGCAAGTGACCTGAAAAGACAGTTCTCCAAGGCAGAAATACAAATGGCTAAAAAACACCTGAAAAAATGCCCGACATTGCTAGCTATTAGAGAAATGCAAATCAAAACTACAATGGGATACCATCTTACACCGTTTAGAATGGTGGCTATTAAAAAAACAGCAGCCTGAAGGCTGGCTGTAGCCCAATTGGTAGGGTGCTGGTCTACCACATAGGAGGCCCCAGGTTTGGTTCCTGGGACCTCCTCAAGTGGGCAGACCGCCTTGAGAATGCAAGTCGCCATGGGCAGTGCAAGACTCTGTGGGCAGGGCAAGCCGCCACGGGCAGGGCAAGCCGCAACATGCAAGCAGGCCACCATGCGGTGAGCTGACTCTGTGGGTCACTGCAGTGGGGGGAGACAAGTAGCCACAGAAAAACACAAAAATGAACACAGCAAGAACAATCAGAAAGGGGGTATATGTAATAAATTTTAAAAATTAAAAATCTTAAAAAAAATAAAACAGCAGACTGTAAGTGTTGGAGAGGGTATGGAGGAATGGGAACCTTCATCCACTGCTGGTGAGATTGTGGAATGGTCCAGCCACTATGGAGGACAGTTTGGCTGTTCCTCAAAAAACTAACTATAGATCTTCCATATAATCCAGTGATTCCACTGCTGGGAATATACCCAGAAAAATTGACAGCAAAGACATAAACAAATATATGCATTCCAATGTTCATAGCAGCATTGTACACTATTGCCAAAAGTTGGAATCAACCCTGGTGCCCATCAACAGAAGAATGGATAAACAAAATGTGGTATGTATATACAATGGAATATTACTTAACAGTAAGAAGAAATAAAGTGTTAACACACAGGATAATATGGATGAATCTTGAAGACCTTATGTTTATTGAAAAAAGCCAGGCATTGAAGGATGAACAGTACATGACCTCACTGATACAAATAAGGAAATTGAGCAGTCCCTGAGAACTAGCTTCTGAAAGATATGTTTCCAAGTAAGAGAAAAGAAGAGAAGGTTGTGGGCCATCACCCATAGCGATGTAAACTGTGGTGAGGTGATGGAGTATGGTTGCGTATTGGGGAGATGGAACAGATGGGTGGTGATATTGTTGGGTTCAGTGGTATAGGCTTGGCAGTGAGTGGATTGGCAAGGGTAGGTTGAAGTGCCAGGGATGCTGGGGGACAGATGGGAGAGGGACCGGGTAGACAATTGGGACTTGTGGGTGTGGGGTTGGGAGTGCATAGTTGGAAATGCTCTTGTGGCAATGTATCAGGGAGGTGTCACTGCTTCAGGGTGTTGATTGTGGGGACATTTGGGGGGGCATATCTGGAGCAGGCATCTGGGGAGTGTGGGAGTTTTCATCCCTTCATAAGGTGTTGTACCAGTGGGTGGTGAACCACACAATGAGAGGGAAGGAAATGGACTCCCTATTTTTGGAGGACCAATTCACTCAGAAATAGACATGAGGGTGACTCTGGGGAGCAGGGGCAATTCCCAGCGGTGGGTGATGAACCAGTGGGCAAAGACCCTTTGTTGCGTGTAACTATGAATGCTGTCATCTAAAGTCAAATCAGGGGGTCGTTGTGGGCCCTGGGGGAGGGGGAGGGTGGAACAGAGTACATTAAACAGGTGGCATTTAGTGGTCAATGGAAATGTTTTCCATTGTCTTGCAGTGATGGACACAGGATAGGGTGAATATCATCAAAATTTATAAAAGTGTACAATCTAAAATGTGGACCTTGCTATGGACCAATGACAATGTTTGGGAACTATGTTTCTCTATCTGTATATCAGTTATAATGGTGCTGCCATCCACATATAAAAAGGTTTTGGTGTGAGGTGGGGAATGGGGGAGGAGGTTGAGTATATCCGAGTGTCTTGTATTCTGTGTCTGACTTTGTTGTGACCTAAAATTTCTTTGAAAATGAAATGAAAATTGGTGGGACGCTGGGGAGTGTGAAGGTGAAGGTGCCATGGAACAGACTGGACACCAGATATTGCACCAATAAAAGGCAAAAGTTAAAAAAAATTATATATTTTTTTGAATTTTTTCACATTTTTTGAATAACCCAATCCTTTAATTTTATTCTATTTTTTGTTTTTTGTTTTTCTTAAGTTTTCATATATTTTATCTCTTACATTTAAATGTCATTATTATTTCATTTTCCTACTTATTGTATTTGGCTACTGTATTGGCTTCACCTTTGTAGAAGGTTTGGATCACACAAGGGTTATAACAGGAGTGGGAGTGGATCATTGGTGGTGGGTGTCTGGGTTGGGGGTGCATGGGAGGAAGTTCACCTGACATACATAAAAGGTATATAAAATTGTTGAAATGCTCATGGGACATGGTCACAGGAGGTGGAGAATCACTCAGTAAATGAGAGAATACTGAATTCCCTTCCTGGAGAGCTCTTCCATATTCTACAAGGAAGTAGCAACAGCCCCCACCAAGTGTAGGGGCAGTGTCTGACAATGGAAGATGATCCATTGATGAGCCATTGTTATTGATGACTAGCCTTAGGAGTCTTTACTCTTGAAATTGAAACAGCTTATTGTTATGGGGTGCCTAAATGTTGCCTCCTGAGAGCCTCCTTGTTGCTCAAATGTGGCCTCTCTCTAAGCCAAACTCAGCATATGAATGTATTACCTTCCTCCCAGTGTGGAGCATGACTCCCGGGAATGAGCCTCTCTGGCAACAAGAGATTAGTATCAAGTGCCAATGGGCAATATGACTGGAAAAAGACTTCAAATGAAAGGGGGAAATGGTAAAGGCAAATGAGTTCATAGGGCTAAGAGACTTCAAAGTGAGTCAGGAGGTCATCCCAGAGGTAACACTTATGTCCATCTCAGTAGGACCTCATCGGCTTCCAATGTGGATCTCACCCCAAACAGAGGGGCTCCTGAGGGCTCTGGAGACATCCAGGTCCTATATCAGGGCAGACAGCCCCAAAGTTTGATGCCTTATCAGTGGGCCCTAATTTGGAATCCTTGCTCCTGAGAGTGACAGTATGAACAAAATATGTCTTCCCTGCACATGGGCCATCTGTCTCTTCTATTCAAACCTATATGTGGTGCCAGAGTTTTAGGTGTACTTCCAGAAAGCAGAGTATTCACACTGTCCATGTGACAGCAGTGTCCAGAAGCTCGGGGACCGGCAACTCCTACTCTATAACTCAATGGACTCACCCAGGACACCTAATGGGGAGATGATGATGGACAATGGCTATCCCAGGGAATGGAGAGAGTCTGCAGCTGCAGGCAGGATAATCCCATCCATCTTATCCATGTAATAAGTCCCTCTCACTTGGAGGTAGAGTGGGCATCATCATCACAGACTCCTCAGGATTGGGGGAAGAGCTATGGACTAGAGTGGACTTACTGGTATTCTATTATAGACTTGTTGTGATACATGCAATGGAAGAAATTACAACATTAATCTGGAGCCAGTGGCCACTGGATGCTTTGGGGACAGGAAGAGGGAAAAGTAGTTGTAATACAGGGGACTTTTCAGGACTTGGGAATTATCCTGAGTGACATTGCAATGACAGATATAGGCCATTTTATATCATCATATAACATGTAGAATTATGTGGAAGAGAGTATGGTCTACAATGTGAACTATGGTCTATGCTTAGTGGCACAGCCCCAAAATGTATATATTATTGCAGGTGATGTGCCACACTAATGAAGAATGTTTATGTGGGAGGTTGTGGGAAGTGTGGGAGGTTGTGCATATGGGTATCCCTTTAATTTTTGTATAACATTTATGTAATCTATGTATCTTTAAATAAATAAAAAAATAAATAAAAATAAAAATAAAAAATATAGAATTTGACCTATTTGCAGTGTAAATGATGACAGCCATCTTTTGACTTATTTTCAAGATAATGTTTGTATTGAAGTGAATATCAGAGACCCAATATATGGAAATATTTAGTTGTTTTTGAGATGTCAAAGAAGAACTGCAATGAAATAGCTAAAACTCAAAAATGAATCTGAGATAGAGATAAATCTCTGTGCACTATGTCTGCTTTGAACATAATAAGATGAATATATTCCATGTACTGTCATATTTATATACTTCAATTAAGTTCTGAATGCATAATCTCAAAAGGACATGGATTTTATTACAAAATTATCTTATGTTTTTTTCAGTTATAGCAGTTTGAAAAACTATATGTGAAACTAAAAATAGGTTACAATTGGAAATTTTGCTGAACTTTGTTGACAATTATATACTCAAGTAATTTGGGGGCTGTTTGGAAACTTGCGATTTATTCCCTGTGGTAATGATATTTTTCTGCTTCTTCTCTTATTTGTCTTCACAACTCATTGCACAGCACATTTGCTTTCATACTCTGTAATGCTTTGCATACATTCCTCCAGTAGTTGAGTGACTGCTCAGAACTGGAGATGGGGCCTGAGTACATGAGAAAGGTGAGCAAGATGGTGTTACAGACTCAGCTCCTCATCTTCCTTCTGCTCTGTGTCTCAGGTGAGAGGTTTAGAAGTGTAACATAGTTATAATGCCAGAGAAATGATTTTAATATGCAGAGTGAAAAAAACATTTCATCTAAAACAGGTCTGAATATGTACAATAAATAAGAAATCTGAAATTTTAGATATACATTTTAACATATTTTCTGTGCAATATATGATTTTTGTTCATTCATAATTTCAGGTGCCAGTGGAGACATCATGATGACCCAGTCTCAAGATTCCCTGGCGGTGTCTCCAGGAAAGCCTGTTACCATCAACTGCAAGTCCAGTCAGAGTATTTTACACAGCACCAATCAGACGAACTACTTAGCCTGGTACCAGAAGAAACTAGAACAGGCCCCTAAATTGCTAATCTTCTGGGCATCCACCCCGGCCTCTGGTGTCCCCAACCGATTCACTGGCATTGGATCTGCAACAGCTTTCACTCTCACCATAAGCAGGTTCCAGGATGAAGATGTGGGATATTATTACTGTCAGGAATATTACAGCCTTCTTCTCATAGTGCTTCAGCCTTGACACAAACCTCCTCCCTAGAGTTGTCAGTTTGTTTGTGCAGTAACAAGTGCTTCCTGACCACACTGCCCTGGACTTAGCCACTTTTTCTTTAAGCCTGAGAAGTTGTGGGTCCTGACTTATCTATGCCTTTGATTCCAGGGCTCAGGAGGCAATTAAAGGGTGGTTGTCCCTTTGTTTTTCTGTTGTGGAAGGACAACAGGGAAATGCACACAATGCTCTGTAATAGATTCCTATTGCTCTTGTAAGTAATTATTACAAATTTTTGTTGCTTAAACATTAGAAGAATGTCAATTTAAAGTTCTGAAGGTAAGAACTCCAAAATGTTTCTCGCTAGGCTAGAATTAACTTGTGGGCAAGACAGCGTTCTCTTCTGGAAGATCTAATTAGGATTGGTTTCCTTCCCTTCCAGGTCATAGAGCCCTCCTCCATTGCTGGATCATACTCTATACCTCCATTTTTAAACCATCAACATTACGCCTTTCTACTACTTCTTCTGTAGTCATATCCTACTCAGATCAGAGTTGGGAAAAGCTTCTGCTTTTAAGGACCCATGTGACTAGATTGGGACAACAAGATTTTCCAGGATAATATCCCCATCTAAAATTCCATATATTTAATGATATCTTCAAAGCCCCTTTTGCCATAACAATTATCATATTCACAGATCCAGGGTTTACAGTATTGGCATTTCTCTAAGCCAGTATTCTGCTTACCATTTCCTCTTATGGACACTTCTTGTACAGTAAGTTTCAGGAATCTTATCATCATGCTCCATACAGATAGATGCACATGAGTGAGCCAAGCAAAACTCTACCTTGATCCTTGATTTATATGATCCACCTAAATTTATACTCTGATGACTCAACTACTAATTCCCTATGTCTTCTTATTATTAAGCTTTCCTGTTTTAAATTCTTACCAGCCTCCTTCTCTTCTTCCTGTCCATGCTATTATCCTTCAAATCTGGGAGCTTTCCAAGATACTATCTTGGCCCCTCCATATTCCAACTCTCTACCATAGACCCTAGTTTGCCTCTCTCCATTCCTCCCTACTTCACCATCTTTTCCATCCAGGACATTCTGCTCAATGTCATCTAATCATGGTTTTGCAGTTCTATTGCAGCTCCTTTGCTCAGTACTGCCTTTTCTTCTGAAAGCAGTAGCAAGTAAAATTTGAAGATGGAAATTCATCTCTCTCAGTCATACACTTTTTAAAAGTTATTCTCCAATTATCTAAGCAAAACAATCTAAAAACTATGTGGTGATTTATCCATAAATTTTTTCCTCTGGTAACAATTTTACTTTTACAATTCTGATCCTTCCTAGCCAGAGACCTTGATTAAATTAATTGATTACTCCATGAAAAGATCTTTTTATATGTAAAATTGTTGTAGTTTGAGATTATTTTATAATCCCAGAAGTAGAAAGATAATGTTTATAAACTAATCTATTCCTCTGGGTGTGATACTCTTTGATTGTTTTAAATCCAGATGAGAGGCTCTTGATTGGGTTACCTGTTAAGAATGCATTAGGGCTTTTTTGACTAAGTCACTACGATGCAACTCAGGTGGAGTCCCTGCCCCCTTGCTGGGTCTGATATAAAGGGACTCACATGGACAGACAGACACAAGAGAGAGCTCTGTTATTTTTGATCCTGTCAGGTAACAGAAAGACAAAGTCTCAAACAGCTGAGACCCCAGAGAAAGATGAGTCATTTGCCTGATAGTTTACAGCAGAACTTGGGAAGAGAGCAGAATAGCTGAGATTGATATACAAAGCCCCAAGAGACAAGCCCTATGCCAGCCTACAGCTGAAAAGGGGAAGAAAGAGAAGCAGGTGAGCCATAGAAAGGAAGCCCAGATGGAAAGGAGAGACCAGACAGAGATTGCCCATCACCTTGCTTCAACACATGGCAGTAGACTTTGGAGAGAAAGTACCTCTTATGGTGCCTTGAGTTAGACTTTTCACGACCTTGGGACTGAAAGCTTTTACCCCAAATAAAAACCCATGATAAAAGCCAACAAATTTCTGGTACTTTGCATCAGCACCCCTTTGGCTGACCAATATGAAAATGGTTATAATCATTCTACTTATTTTGTTGTACTGCTGATAGGCAAAATGAGTCAATACAAATATAATGCTTTGAGAAAACACTTGTACAATAACTAAGCACCTTCTCAAGTAGCTCTTTCTTATCATCTTAAATTTAATCCAATTTTTATACTTGGGTCTTCTAGTTCCTGAAGTTATGTTTTATTTGTTGCCTCCATTTCTTTACTTGATTATTCTGCACAGTCAATGAAGTGAGTCATGGACCTTTAATTTTCAAATTAAGTAGTCAGTTTTCATTCCTTTTAAAAAAGCCATAATCTTGACAATCAGATGATAATGATAGTGAATAACTTTCATTATATGCTTTACATATTTCACTAATTCTTCAAAGTTACCACATGAAATAGGTTTGAGTTTTTTACCTGAAGCAATGATGCTGCTTGTTTAGGGGCAGCATTGGTTACTAAATGACTGTTCATTGGTTTGTGCAGACAGACTTCCTAAGAAAAATCAGAGGACTTGCTAAAATACAGGTTCTCAAATTTCAGTTCTGGAAATTCTGGCCAGTTTGACAAGAATATGACTCAAGATTCATATTTTTCAAAAGCTTCCAAGCTGAATCTGATATGCAGCTAATCTGGAGAAACAGAGAACACTCTTGTTGATAACATGACATTTTGTCATTTACTTACAGAGGTTGTGTTCATTCTTACGCATTTTAATCTTCTATGTCAGGATTGCCTGAAAAAGTATCATTGTATATCAACTGCTCAGAATCCTTTCCAGTTTAGCTTTGTCCCAGATATCAAATTGGTTACAGTGTCATTAGTAATAGCTGCATCAAAGTTAACCAAGATTGTTTTAAAGACCTCTTTTCTTTTTATTTTTGTTCTTAACTCTAAACTTCTTCCATGTTCTTACTTCTTCAATGTATAGTGAATAGAGTTCTCCCTTTTACATGTGGTTAAATCAGAGAGAGACCAGCAATAACACATCTCACTTTTCCTGACTCTTTTCCTTTTCATCTCTGGACAGTTAACTCCTCCTAGTTTCAGATGTCAATAGGTGAAATATTTGATGCTCTGTCCCTGCCATCTGCTTGGTATACTAGCCAATTGTGACTTGATCTGTGCTATGGTCTCCTAAATGCAAAAAGCTGCCAGGCTGGCTCTCAATGGATTTTTAAATTTGCTAAAAGTTACCCAAATGAATATAGCAGAAATGAGTTGGATTTCACAATGAGGATTTAGTAGGTTAAAAGTATACAGTACTGAAGCCATGCAAATGTCCAAGTCAAGGTCACATCAGAGATGGTTTTGCCCCAAGCTGCAGCTGTGAGCCATCACACATATGGCAGCATTCCCTTATCTCTCCCCTCTTCTCCAGGCCTCAATGCTTTCAGCTTCAGGCTAATGTGGCTTCCTATCAGCTTCTATGTTCTGTGATTTCAGTTTCTGGCCCTGAGGGCCTCCTCTCAGCATCTGAGTCCTTCTCTGTCCATGCAGCATTTTTTCCTAATATCTGGGACTTTTTATCCCCCTGTTTTTAAAGGTATCCATTAAGAGGATTAAGACCCAGTCTGGGTTACACAATTAACAAAGGTCTTTCACCCAAGTAATACAATCAAAAGGTTCCAACTATGATAGGTTTACAAGCACAGGAATGGATTAGCTTTAATAAAAAGGTATTCTGGGGTCCATAAAAACTGAAAACTGTCACAATGAGAATAGAGGAAAATTTTGGAAATAACAGGTTAATAATAATATGTAAAATATACCTGAAATAGTAGCTCAACAGTCCTGCTATGGAAGTTTTAGAGGACAGTGTGAAGTCTCTTGCTACAGTGGTTTTTGTCATTTAATATACAACCAACCCATTTGAGAAGCATTGAGATAGGAAAAAATGAAAGTGTGTGCTTAATTGAAAATAACTTTTCAATTCTTATTTTTTCAAAAGTATAAGAAAATGAATGATCTTCTTTTACAAAACGTTTGTTTAAATTATCCATATACCATGTGGCTAACCACATGAACACAAGGAGACAAAAATCCATTAAAGCAAACTAGCATCCATTTCACATGAAAGTATTTATTTTAACAGCTTTGGACTGAACAACAAGTTACATGTGTGGCTCCTGAAGATGCAGTTATGAATCATTCTGAAGAATTAGCTTTTATTTAGATAAATTGAAGGAACTTTTAAAATAAATGTTCTCATCTTTGATTGTATGATTTATGTACAACTTCTAATTGTAAAGTGACAGCCTTCTTCTCTAGTCTCTATTAGCATAGCAATAGTTTTCAAACAGTTAAATGATGCCTGTTTCATATCAGTAACATCAGTTCCTTTCAAAAAGAAATTTGTTTAATTCTAATAATGTCTTGAATTTTCTTCATCAAATTTATAGTATCTAAGAAAAGCTTCTGGAACTTCATTCTGTGGAAGGTGAAATGCCTGATTATTGTGAATACTATTGCAAATTCAGTTAAAGACCTCAATACGGAGAACAACTTATTTTGTTGCATGATGACTATAGTAGACTAATTGACGTACTCCAGATATAACATATTCTTAACTGTAATCCTATTCCTGTGATTGTGAACCCACTGTACAGTAGGAACTTTTGAAGATGTTATTTTAGTTAAGGTAAGGCTATCTTAAATCTATTGTTGGAGGCCTTACAGAGAGAATGTCACAGGGAAGATCCAGAAACCCAAAGTCAGCAGGAACCTGGAAGAGAAAGGAGAGGAATCACTATGGGATGTGAACATCAAGGAACCCATGGATGGTCGGACAGCCAGAATGCTCCCTATTCCCAGAAGAAGAAAGTCACCCAGATTCCTAAAGGGTGTGATAAAAGATTAGTGGTTTAAGCCAATCCATTGCATGTAATTGTCCTAACAGTCTGGAAACAAAGCCAAATAAAGACAATTTTAAAATTTCATAATGTTGTGGTAAATATCATTTACTTACCAATATAGAAAACTAAAATGTTGATATTTACTAAGAATTGATTATGGCAAACTAGGTTTCAAAACTGTATCCAAGCAACCTGTAATGTTTTAAATATCATAAGAGAAAATCTCATGGTCAAACATTAATAATGCTTTATATACATATTATATATGCCCACTCAACCACTTATACATACATGCACAATTACATGCAGATACAGAGTAACTGAAGAGCTATGTTTATACACTGTTAACATTGAGTAGAAACCAATTCACTCCACATATTTTCTCTTTGATGCTAACTATCAATTCATATTCAGAAAGATTTGAGCCTTTGAAGAAATACATAAATCAACCGAGTTATTCTATAGTAGTAATGAACTTTCTGTAAAGATGTTGTTCTGAGTAGAGCAGGGAGCCCTGTAAAATGGCAGCTTCCCACCAAAATGAGAGGGATACATCAGACCAAAGACAGATTCAGACACGTCTAGCTTGGCAAGTGACAAGTGTGTTTGAAACAGGGCTTATGTGGGGCCTTGTCCTAGATGGTTCAGAGGGGAGTCCTCTCTCTTGGAGAGTCTGAGTCTGGCCATGGCCTAAATACTCATCCATGGCAGCTCTGGAGAAGGTGCACTTCCAAGGCTCAAGGAGCAATTTCCACAAAGCAAAAGGGGTCTTTCATACCACAAGTCTATGTGTGGATGGGGAGGGTGCATAAGGGGAGAGTATGGTTGAAAGTGCTGTGCTCAGAACAGATAACCAAGGACCTGAAATGCACAATGTTTCCCAGAAGGACAGAAGTTACTTTTCCATAGTAACCTTGTAAAAGGAGCATTTACAATATTTGTCATTAAGGCTGAAGTAACAGCTTTTAATTGATATGAAGGTGTTAAACAGTTCACAGAACAGATTATTCTTGGAGTACCCTGGGTGAGAAAAAAGGCTAAGCATATTTATCATTCATGAGCCAGAAAAAGTTGTTTCCCAAGGATAGCTGTGTAACTATTAAGAAATAAAATGCTGATTAGAATGGGAAAGAACTGGAAGAGCTGTAGGAAAAATGCAAAGCCATATATGCTGCAGATGTCCTGTCAAATTTGTTCAAATACTATTTAAAATCACTTGGAAATATATATTCCAATTATTTAAGTGTCCAAAACTCAGGCTTTGAAGTTCTTAATGCATTGGGTTCATTAAAACCAAATTTTGTAAACAAGAACCTATTAACTGCAAGCCCGACAACCTGGGACCAATATTTTATTATCTCATTTATAAAAAATTATAAGAATATGCAAATTCATAATGTAAAAACCTAGAATACAAGTTACCATGGA
>PVKH010000992.1:21318-33035 GCA_004027955.1 Chaetophractus vellerosus | reverse complement strand
GTTATGCATGTTTGTTTTGTAAGATCACAATGTTTACTGAACAATTATAGTTTATGTATGTTCATGTATGAATGATATACTTCAATAAATTGTTTTTAAAAAATTACATTGAGGGATCCTCCCACAAAATGTTCACTTCACATCCCATGACCCTGGCTGTGCTGGTAAACAAGGGAGGAATGCTCCCTCTAGAGGACACAATAATGGTTCCACTGAATTAAAAGCTAAGACATTTACCTGGCAATTTCAGGGTCCACATTTCATTGAGGTAATAGGCAAAAAGGGGACTATGCTGTTAGTTTATGTGATAGTTGGAAAGTATCAGAAAAATGCAGTTAGTGTAACACAATGGGACATAAGGAGTAAGATGGAACCTGGAGTGCCCAGTAGGAAAATTGGAGCATCACTGTCCAGTTGGTCTTGTACAACGTATCTATTCCAGCATGCCCGCTTCTCTCAGCCTCTTCATTCCTTCCTCTTCCTTCCTCTACCATCTGCCAGGCCAACTCAGTCACTTCCACTTTGTTTAGTGTTCGCCATTGCTTTTTCCAGGCTTCCAAGAGCCACCCCAGCAATGCTCTACCTGCTAGGGTCCTGTTAGGGTGTTAAATACCCATGCCAAGTGCAATGGTTTACTGCTGTACCAGTCTGACATTCTGGCCTCTTGATCCAAGAACCCTCAAAATTCAATCCTAAGTACATATCAACAAATTCTTGCAATTCTTTGTTGTGTAGTAGCTTTTCTCCTTTATCAGGTCTAGCATATGCCCTGCCAGTTTAAGCAGGGATTTAATTCTAATTATTGGCCTAGTAGTGAGGAGAGGAGGTGGGGATTACTTATGAGGGTCCATCTGTTGCTTCATCGGGGAGAGGTTTCTGTGGCATCTTCCAGCACAACATAAGTGCTTGTTCTTACTAGGGAAATGTGGTCTACTTCTGTGAACTCAGGGGATCCTGGCACGGGGGATATAAGGTCAACACATCCTCAGGAATATCCATTCAGATTTCCATTAGGGCACTGCTTTTTGCGTAGCATATCTGCCTTGACTGAGCAAAGGTCTCTAGAGCACAGTGACTCTAAGATTTTCAGCTTGCTACTCAGCTATGCCCATCCACTGATGAAGATAGGGTTTTTTTGCAAGCTAGAATAAAGACTCTCAGGCTATCACATTTATCCATTAATTGGAGACACACACAACCATACACACACACATCTCTCTCTCTCTGTCATCTCTATAAATCTATCTATCTCTAACTCTATAGTGAAGGAATACTTTGAAATTTTTAAAAAGGTCACATTGAGGAATATTTTCTATGTCAATGTCTGCATTTCTTAATTTTTCAAAAAAGGACATTGCTAAGATGTAGAGAACATTCCTTCTGAAAAAAAAACAAAAACAAATGTTAAAGCCTTACTTTTTGTTTCAATATGCCTTTTGCTTGGTAGTACTAACCAATCCATAAAATTTTAAGAAACAGGATACATTAATTTGATAATTAGAAATAATGCATACAAGAAACTGATCCCAATGAAAATAGCCTTGCAATTTTGTACATGAATATTTCTACCTTTCCTAAAGTACATTGCAGGGAAAAAGTGGAAATATAGTTTTTAGAATAAATTTTACTGTGTACAAATGCCAATGTGAATCCAAATACAGAGCGATGCTGATGACGGGAAGGTCGATGAGGCAAGTTGAGATGTGCATTATATTTTAAAAGGATTTTTGTTAAGTGAGACTACAATGTAAAGATAAGTAAATTTCAATGTGGAAATGCAACCCACACAAAAGGTTTATGGAGAAAACATGATTATTTTTCCTTTCTTCCATCATGTTCTGATACTTTTGAAAGACTCTATGGAAACCTTCTGCAATGCTGAGGGAGGAAATCTATGAAATGTGTTGCTTTCCAAGGTCTGACTTTTGGTTTTCATCTTTTACTTGTATTTCAGCTGTGTCTTATTCAGTTTTGTTTCCATTTCTTGCAAAAAGTTGGTTATCAAATCAAATACAAGGGCAAGCCAGGCAAGACCATAGATATTCCAAATTGTTAATAAGACAGAGTAAATCACATGCTGATTCGTCACAGGATTTGAAACTAAAGAAGGAAAGCAAATAACGTGCAAATAATCAGATGTTGAATTTTTCTCATAATTTTTTCTTGCTATTCATAAATATCCTAAAATATTTTATAATCTGATCCTAAAAACACAGCAGAAATTAAAATGGAGCATATCTAAAATTATCATTGTTTTCCAAGAATTAAACTACAAAAATTCAGATTCTATTAAATTCTTTACAGCACTTCTAGAAGTTAGAAATTTTCCTTCCCCTTTGACAACTGTCCTTCTGAACAACACAATAAGTATAATATTTTGCAATGAGGTCATTTGTTTATTATTATTACTTCTAGGAAACTTTTCAAATGAGGAAAGGAAAAGATAAATATATATCACAAAATCATTTAAATAGGACTCTGATTTTGTTAACAAAAACACAGTCCATTTCATTGTATTGTTTATTTGTATTTTTAATTTTTAAAATTTTATAATTTCATTGCTTTTGTCATTTAAAAACTTGCAAGAACTCTTGGAAGCAGGAAAAGCAAATCGCTCATAATTCAATCATCCTAACACAGCAACTACTTTACTTTTACATTCCCTTCAGATCTTGACACTTATTTTTCTTGTTTGAAATCTACATGTATGAGGAGCTGCTGCTGAAAGAACATGGACTTTGAAATCAGAGAGAAGTGACCAGATACAAAGCATGGACAATCATGATTTATCACAAGAATGCAAGTTAACTATGCTTACTAAAAGGAAATATTTTAAATTATTAATTGTTGAATTATTTAATACTCATCTACAATTCTGTAAGTTCCCTAGGCAAGATTTATGAAGTATAATTATCAGAATAAATTGAACAAGTGTAATCGGAAAGCTATGCAAACTTTCGGTTTAAAATGATATTTGGGTGAATGATGAAGCCTCTTTCAAACACTGTACCCCAAAACACATGTCCACACATCAATAACAGCAGAATATACCTAAGAATGAGAGCCCAATTTATTGCCATAATATGAGTGCGTATTTCACTAACTAAAAAGCAAATGTAAGGAACTTCTGCATTAATATATAGAAAGGCACAAGAGACTGTCATACTGGCAGTAAGAAAGAAAGCTTGATAAGCTACAAAATTACATATATAACATCAGAAAGATGAAGAACAGACAGAATCGCAAATGCATTAAATATTAGGAAGTGGCAAGCCCTTCCTAGGAGAGAAGGTATCCATGTCTGCATGATTGCTTTCATTCCTGGTAGAATGATATCCACTGTATTTGTTGTACTTGCCAAAGAAATTGTCCACCAAAGTCTGGAGATGGGGGAAGGAGAACTGAGGGAATCAGCCTGAGGCACATCAAACTTTCGCTGAGTGAAGGCAGCAGCTGACTAAGGGTTGTGGTTGGGATGGGGGAGGTGAGGACTGGAAAGAAAAGAGAATACTGCAGGGTCCAAATAGCTGTAACCAGGTTGTAGAGCAGTGAGAGTTCCCATGGTTCTCTGGAGTCTCAGGGGTACTCAGATACCAAGCCTTCCTGAAGGGGAAGGTCTTGAGTGAGCCCTTCAAATACTCAAACCCAGTGATGAACTGGATCTAAGTAACACTGCAACAAAGCCCAGACCCAGATCATCTACGGGTTCAACAGTTTCAATTCCAGCCCCCGCCCTCCCCCCCCCCCACACTAGTGGCCTGGAAGAAGAAGGGGTATGTCATTTCCTGAAAGTCAATATTATTCTCTTCAGTCCCCACTGCTCTTCTACACACAATTTTTGTCATAGAATAAAAACTTACGGAAAGAAGAAATAAAACGTAAATTATGCTCAAGAGAAAATACAGTCAATAGTTTTTTTAGATGGACCACATTACAGAATTATCAAACCAACAACTTAAATCAACCCTGGTAAAAAGGATGAAGAATATAGTAGAATGAGTGGATAATGTGCAAGAACAATTGGGGGGAATTTCAGCAAAGAGATGGAAACTAATAGAAAGCAAGTTGAAATACTAGAAATGAAAAACACAGAATTGGAAATGAAGAAATCATTAAATGGCTTTAACAGCAGAGGAAAGCACCAGTAAACTTGAAGACAGGACAATAGAAATTATCCAAGATTAAGTACACAGAGTAAAAAAAAAAGGAGTGAAAAAAGAGAACCAAATGTCCAGGATCAGAGAGACGATATTAAGTGGTCTAACATATATATAATTTTACAGAAGGAAAAGAGAAAGAAAATGGGTCAGAATAATGATGACTTCTCATAAGAAATGATGAACACATGCAAAAACATGTTCATGAATGTTAATAGCAGCATTATTTTTAATAGCAAAAAAGTGAAAATGGAAATAACCCAAATGTCCCTCAACTAATGAATCAATAAATAAAATGTGGTATATCTATACAATGGAATAGCATTTACCAATTAAAAAGAAATGATGTACTGATTCATGCTACAACATTGATAAACTTTGAAAGAAGTCAGACACAAAGGGTCATATATCGTATAATTCCATTCATAGGAAATGTCCAGAATAGACAAATCTATAAAGATGGAAAGTAGAAAAGTAATTGTCCAGGGTAGGGAAAGTGGAAGAAGTGGTGGTAAGGAAATGGGTAGTAACTGCTAGTGGATATGTAGTTTCTTTTTGGGGTGGTACAATCTTCTAAAATTTATTGTGGTGATGGATATGTAACTTTGTGAATTCATAAAAGTTATGCAATTTTACACTTTAAATGGGTGAGTTTATGGTATGTGAGTTATATCTCAATAAAGCTGTTATTTAAAAAACAATACAAGCCAAAAGGCAATGGAACAATATTTGAAAGTGCTACAGGAAAAGTTTGTCAACCTTAATTCTATAACTAGTAAAAGTAGTCATCCAAAATGAAGGTAAAATGATCTTATTTTTCGGATAAATAAAGTTGAGAGAATTTTTCACCAGCAGCTGGCATTATAAGAAATGATAACAGAAGTTCTTCAAATTGAAGGGAAATTATACCATATGGAAGGATGGAAATTCAGGGGTGAATAAAGAGCACCAGAAAGGGCAATTATGTGGATAAATAAATAACTATTAATATTGCACACCCACATGTGTGTGCATGAACACACACATATAATTTTTTTAAAAACTTGTAGGCTATTGAATCATAAAAATAAAAATCAATTGTGTGCTTATAAGCATATGTGTTAATAAAATATATGGTAAAATAACATAAGTGGGTTGCAGGTAAATATAATTATACTGTAGTAAAAGTCTTCAATTGTTCATGCAGAGCAGATGTGACTCAAGTGATTGGGCTCCTGGGGCCTCCTGGTGAAAGGCAAGCTGGCCCAAGCAGACAGCTGGCCCAAGCAGAGAGCTGGCCCACATGGAGTGCTGGCCCACGCAGGAATGCTTGCCCATGTGGAGAGCTGGTGCAGCAAGATGATACAACAAAAAGAGACACGTAAGAGAGACAATAAGAGACTCAGCAGCCCAGGGACCTGAGGTGGCACAAGAGATTGAGCACCTCTCTCCATTCTGGAAGGTCTCAGGATCAGTTCCTGGTGCTGCCTAAAGAGAGAAGACAAGCAGACACAGAATAACACACAGAGAGCAGACAGCAAGCACAAAACAATGGTGGTAGTGGGGAGATAAATAAATAAATAAATTTTAAAAAATTGCTCATGCAATAGAAATATATTATTTCATATTTAACTTAGTGATATGCTAAAGATTAAAATTGTAATTTCACCAATAATTAAAAATAACAGATGTATCATTAAAATGGTAATAGAGGTATAAAATGGAACACTGAAACATGTATCTTTCACCTAAAAATAGCAGAAAGGAAGGAACAAAGGAGCAAAGGCCAGAAAGGAAAAGAAGAAACACATAGCAAGAAGGTAGATTTAAAACTATTCTTGTCAATAATTAAATTAAATATAAATGGACTAAACATCCCAATTAAAAGGCAAAGATTGACATTCTGGATTAAATAGAACAACACACAACCACATTCTATTTACAAGACATGTACTTTAAATATAAGCACACAAAAAGTTTTAATGTATAGGGTTGAAAAATATATACCATGAAAATTCTAAAACCAAAAAGTTAGTGTGTGTTGATGTCATCAACATGACAACATAAGACATATCCTGAAAATCCTCCCCAGAGATTCAGCAAACAAAAGGACAAATCCTACTTGTTTAGAACTCTGGAAGACAGTAGAGATTGGAGAAGAACTCCACAAATGCTGAATCAAAGAAAAAGTATCAGGTGGGAAAACTCCACTCCAGAACCACCAGTCCACACCCTCTATCTCACTCAGTCATGCACAACTTCGTTACACCTCAGAGACAGTGACCCAGATCCCTTCCACCTCCCTCCAGGAGCACAGACTATAGAGACCTTCACACCAGCAAGTTAGAACCCCAAGCATATCCAGGCACAAGGACCCAAGCCAACAGAGACCCAGGGTGGAACACAAGCCCCTGTGGAATGTTGCATAAAAATGGCCTCCAGGAGGCAAAAAAAAAAAAAAAAAAAGAGGGAGAGAAAGAAATAGTGGTAAAACTGTGCCTGAAAAGCACTATAATCACTCACTCCAGTTTCTGCTGACCAGACTGACTAAATGCAAAATGAACTTTCCTGGAGTGACCCACCTTTCTGGATTGATCTCACCTGGCTACCTAGGGCAGGTACCCTAACAAGGAAGAAACCAGAGGCAGAAAAGCTTCACAGAGGAAAAAAGGGGGGTTAAACTGAATTGCTATAACACAGGAGGGTCCCAGACATGACAAGAGTAAGGAAAATGAGGCACTGAGTAAGGGAGAGAATTTAAACCAATCATAGAAGTAGGGAGAAAATTCTGTACAAAGGCAAACAGAACAAATCAAGATTCCTGGAGAAGGAATAGAAGAATGGAAATGTTTTTCCCCTGGAGGTGAAACAATTACACAAATTACATCTTAAAAATTGTACCATATATCCAGGGCAAGAATCAGATGAGAAAGAGGTGAGAAAATTGGATCAAACACAGGCTATTCTAAAGGTCTAGAATAAATTGTCTTAACACAAAGACATTCACACCAGCAAGTTAGAACCCCAAACAAAAGGTAGAAACTGACCTTCAGAGTTATCATCAAGATAATCAGATACCTAGATAATAGCAAAAAATTACAAGCCATACTAAGAAACAGGAATATATGGCTCCATCAAGTGAATAAATTAAAATGTAAGAGGAGACAGAATTTCAACAACTAATCAAAGTGGTTTAAAAAATATCCTGAATCAATTCAAGGAGATGAAGGAAAATATGCATAAAGATATAAAGGATACTAAGAAGACAATGTATACAGGGCAGATGTGGCTCAAGAGGTTGGGCATCTGTCTGCCATATGGAGGGACCTGGGTTTGATCCCCAGGACCTTCCAGTAAAATAAAAATATAGTAGGCATGCAGGAGGGCCAGGCCCACATATGGCGAGCCACCAGGCCCACGTGCAGCAAGCCAGGCCCCACCGAGCCACTCAGTAAGATGATGACGCAGCAGGAGAGAGACACAGGGGAGAGCCAAGGTGAGATGTGCTGAAAACCAGGAACTGAGGTGGCACAGGTGGCAGAATGCTTCTCTCCCACGTCGGAGGTCCTCAGGATCGAATCCCATTGAAGACTGGAGGAGAAGGATGAGAAGAGAGGGCAGGAAACAGACACAGAGAGTCTCGCAGTGAATGGACACAGACAGCAAGCCGGGGGGGGGGGGTAATTGGATAAAGTAAATAAATAAATCTTAAAAAAAAAAAGAAGACAATGTATGAGCATAAAGAAGAATTTGAAAGTATAAAAAGAAAAGCACAAAAATACTCTAGGAGCATACAATAGCAGATTTGAACTGACAGAAGAAAGAATAAGTAAAATAAAAGACAGGGCAATGGAAATCATAATGCCAGAAGAATAGATAGAGAAAAGAAAAGAAAAAAAATTGAGCAGAATCTCAGGGATTTGAGTGACAGCATGAAGCACATAATCATACATGTTATGGGTATACAGGAGAGGAGAAGGGAAAGGGAGCAGAAAGAATATTTGAAGAAATAATGGCCTAAAACTTCCCAACTCTTAAGAAAAACTTAAATATACATGCCCAAGAAATGCAACATACTTCAAACAGAATAAATCATAATAGACCTACACAGAGACACATATTAATCAGAATGTCACATGCCAAAGGTAAAGAGAGAATTCTGAAAGCAACAAGAGAAATATGATTTGTCACATAAAAGCCATCCACAATGTGCTGATTTCTCATAAGGAAACGCAGAGGTGAGATACCATGGAGGTGAGAAGGAAGTGGTATGATATCTTTAAGTTACTGAAAGAGAAAAACTGTCAGCCAAATATTCTTCATCAGGCAAAATTTTCCTTCAAAAAGACTTTCAAATATTCACAGATAAACAGAAACTGAGAGTTTTTCAACAAGGAGCCTGCCCTACAAGAATTATTAAAGGGAGTTCTACAGATACAAAGGAAAAGACAGGAGAGAGTGGCTTGGAGCAGCGTGAAGAAATGAATATTATCAGAAAGGGTAATTAAAGGGTAAATGCAAAACTCAGTAATAACGTATCTTCAAATTAAAACTCTACTTTTTAATCCCTGTAAGAGTCAGAATACAATTGAACAAGAAAAAGACATATTTCCTGATAATGGATATGCAAAATATAAAGTGATAAAGTGGGGCAAAAACAACATCAAAAGGGTAAAGAGGGGTATATGGAAGCAGAAAATGTGAATGTTATTGAAGCTAAGTTGGTGTATTTTTGAAATAGTAGGTTATAAATGTGGGTTGCATAATATAAACCCAGGGTAACCACAAAGAAAGTATTTAAAATATATACAGAAACAAAAATGAGGAAGGGATCAGTCAGATGCATCCTAAGCGATCAATTATACAGAAAAGGAAGTTACAGTAAAGGAGAAGAGAGACAAATAATATATGCAAATGACATATAAAACCATATAAAAACCAAAGGGCAAAATGGCTGAAGTATTGCCTTTATAAAAACAACACTTAGTGTTAATGGATTAAACTCTTCAATAAAAAGACACAGATTGGCAGAATGGATTAAAAAGCACAACCCAATTATATGCTGTTTACAAGAGACTCATCATAGATCCAAAAACACAATTAGGTTGAAAGTGAAAGATTGGAAAAAGGTATTCCATGCAAATAGTAACCAAAATAGAGCTAATGTAGCTATATTAATATCAAACAAAATAGATTTTAAGTCAAAAGCTGTTTTAAGAGACAAAGGACACTATATGTTAATAAAAGGGGAATCAACCAAGAAGAAATAACAATAATAACTATTTATGCACTTTACCATGCTGTCCCAAAATACATGAGGAAAACAATGACAAAAACTGAAGGGAGAAACAGACACATCTACAATAATATTTGGAGACTTCAAAAACACCACGCTCATCAATAGATAGAACATCTACAGAGAAGATCAATAAGAAAACAGAAAAATTGAATAAAATGATAAAGGAACTATACCTAACAGACATATGTAGAAAATTGTACCCAATAACAGCAGGATATACCTTCTTTTCAAGTGCACATGGATCATTCTCCAGGATTGTCCACAGGTTGTGACACAAAACAAGTCTCAATAAATTTTCAAAGATTGATATTATGCAAAGCATCTTCTCTGACCATAATGGGATGAAGCTGGAAATCAATAATAGGTGAAGAAGTGGAAAATCCACAAATAAATGGAAGTTAAACAACATGCTCTTAAACATTCAGTGCAGAGAAGAAACTGCAAAGGAAATCAGTAAATATCTCAAGATGAATAAAAATGAGAAGACAATATATCATAACTTATGGGATGCAGTGAAGGCAGTGCTGAGAGGGAAATTTATAGTCCTAAATGCTTATGTTATAAAAGAAAGAAGAGTGAAAATCAAAGTCCTAACTGTACACATGGAGGAACTAGAAAAAGAACAGCAAACTAATACCAAGCAAGCAGAAAAAAGAAAAGAAAGAAATAAAGATTAGAGAAGAAATAATTGAAACTGAGAATAAAATAACAGTAGAGAGAATTAACAAAACCAAAAGTGGGTTCTTTGAAAAGACCACTAAAATTGACAAACACTTATCTAGATGGACAGAGAAAAAAGAGAGAAGATGCAAATAAATAAAGTCAGAAATGAGAAGGGGCATTACTACTGGCCCCACAGAAATAAAAAGGATTGTAAGAGGATACTATGAACAACTGTATGCCAATGCATTAGACAACCTAGATGAAATGGACAAATTCTGAGAACAATCTAGACTGACTCTAGAATAAAAAGAAGACCTGAACAAACCAATTACAAATAAAGAAATGGAATCAGTTATCAAAAACCTACCCAAAAAGAAAAGCCCAAGACAAGAAGGTTTCACAGGTGAATTCTACCAATCATTCCCAGAAGAATTAATACTAATCCTGCTCAAACTCTTCTGGAAAATTGAAGAGGAGGGAACACTGCCTAACTCATTCTATGAGGCCAACAACACCCTAATAACAAAACCAGATAAAGATACTACAAGAAAAGAAAATTACATACCAATTTCTCTTACGAATATAGGAGTAAAATTACTCAACAAAATACTTGCAAAATGAATCCAACAGCACATTAAAGAATTATATACCTAGGTATGCAAGGGTGGTTCAACATAAGAAAATCCATTACTGTAATACATCACATTTACAAAATGAAGGGAAAAAACATATGGTCCATTGACACAGAAGAGGCATTTGACAAAATGTAGCACCCTTTCTTGATTAAAAATAATCACTTCAAAAAATAGGAATGTAAGGAAACATCCTCAACATGATAAAGGGCATATATGAAAAACCCACAGCTAACATAATACTCAATGTTGAAAGACTGAAAGCTTCCCCTCTAAAATCTGGAACAAGACAAGGCTGCCCACTCTTGTTATTCAACATTGTACTGGAAGTTCTAGCCAGAGCAGGTAGGCAAGAAAAAGAAATAAAATGCATTAGAATTGCAAAAGAAGTCAAACTGTCACTATTTGCAGTTGACATGATCCTATATATAGAAAACCCTGAAAAATCTATAACAAACCTACTAAAGCTATTAAATTAATTCAGTAAATTGGCAGGGTACAAGAACAACACAGAAAAATCAGTAGTAACGAGCAATCTGAGATGGAAATCAAGAAAAAAATTCCATTTACAATAGTCACTGAAAGAATCAAATCTCTAGGAATAAATTTAACCAAGGATGTAAAGGACTTATACACAGACAACTATAAAACATTGCTAAAAGAAATCAAAGAAGATTTAAATAAATGGAAGGACTTTGTGTTCAAGGGTTGGAAGGTTATATCATCAAGATGTCAATTCTACCCCCAAATGATTTACAGATTCAACACAGTCCCAATAAAATTTCTAACAGCCTTCCTTGCAGAAATGGAAAAGCCAATTATCAAATTTGTTTGGAAGGGTAAGGGGTCCAAATAGCCAAAACACTTTTGAAAAAGAATAACGAAGTTGGAGGACTCACACTTCCTGAATTTAAAGCCTATTAGAAAGCTACATGGCCAAAACAGCGTGGTATTAAGGTGGGGGGAGATGTGGCTCAAGCAGTTGGG
>PVKH010000992.1:0-21218 GCA_004027955.1 Chaetophractus vellerosus | reverse complement strand
AAAAGAGTAAAAGAAGACCCCTGTCTCACACCATATACAAAAATGTATCAATGACTAAATATAAGAACCAGGACTATAAAACTCCTAGAATAAAATGTAGGGAAGCATCTTTGGGATCTTGTTTTGGGCAATGCTTTTTTGGACTTTACACTCAGAGCACAAACAAAAAAGAAAAAAATGTTAAACAGGAGCTCCTTAAAATGAAAATTTTTTGCTCATCAAAAGACTTTGACACAAAAGTGAAAAAAACCTACTCAATGGGAGAAGCTATTTGGAAACCACATATCTGATAAGGTTTTTATATCCAGAATATATAAAGAAATCCTACAACTCAGCAATAAAAAGATAAATAAGACAGATTTTAAAATGGGCAAAAGACAAGAATAGACATTTCTCCCAAGAGGATACACAAATGGCTAAAATGAATATGAAAATATATTCAATATCAGTAGCTATTTGGGAACTGCAAATCAAAATCACAATGAGATATCATTTCACACCCATAGAATGGCTGCTTTAAAAAAAAACAAACTGAAAACTACAAGTGTTGGAGAGAATGTGGAGAAACAGGAACACTCATTCATCACTGGTGGTAATGTGAAATGGTTCAGCTGCTGTGAAAGACAGTTTGTCAGTTCCTCAGGAAGCTAAGTATAGAATTACTGTATAATCTGGCAATCCCTCTACTAGGCATATACCTGGAAGAATTGAAAGTAGGGACTTGAAAAGATATTTGCACACCAATGTTCATAGAAGCATTATACACTATTTCCAAAGGATGGAAGCAACCCAAGTGTCTATCAACTGATGAATGGATAATCAAAATGTGGTATATATATAAGATGGAATTTTATTCAGCTGTAAAAATGAATGAAGTTCTGATGCATGCGACAACATGTATGAACCTTGAGGACATTATGTTGAGTGAAATAAGTGAGACACAAAAGGACAAATAATGTATTAGCTCACTGATTTGAAATAATTAGAATAAGCAAACTCGGAGAGTCAGAATCTAGAACATATGTTACCAGGGAATTGATTTAGGTTAGAGAACGGGGAGTTGATGTTTAATTTTCACAAAATATATTTAGTTAGATTTAAAGGTTTAGAAATGGATGGTCATGATGGTAGCACATTATTGTCAGTGTAATTAACAGCACTGAATTATATCTGTGAATTTGATTAAAAGAGGAAACTTTAGGTCGTATATGTTACTAGAATAAAAATTTAAAAGGAAACATAGGAATGTATAACAGTGAACCCCACTGTAGACAATGGACTATAGTTAATAGTCCAATTATAAGAATGTTCTTTCATGAATTATAACAAATGTCTGACAAATACAAGGTGTTAATAATAGGTTGGTATATCCAAAGAAATACGCCTAATGTAAACTATGCATGATAGCAAATAGTACCATTTTAATAATTTTTCATCAATTGTAAGAAAGGTGACAACTGTTAAAAAATTAGTACAATTACAAAGATGTGCTGTAATCAATCGTAACAAATATTCCATACCAATACAAGGTGTTGGTGGTGGGGTGGTGTAAGGGGATCCTGTATGTTATGAATCATTGGTTTGCAAACCCACAACTTCTCTAGTAAAGCATTTTTTAAAGTTAGTGTGACTTTTTAATAATATCAGCAAAAGTAAAACTTCAGGATGAGGGAATTCTAGAATTAGAGAGGGGCATTTCATTATGATGGAAAGGAAGACATGAAAAAGTTATAATCCAAAATGTATGTTGAAGAAATAGCAGAGCTTCCAAAGGCATGAAAAAATTTACAATCTATAGGGAGCTATAGACAAATACATAGGCATCACTCGAGATTTTAACGCCCCTCTCAAAATAATTGATAGAAAGTAGAATTAAAAAATAGTGAAAAATAGGCTTTCAGGAATCAAGATGGTATAGTGAACCACCCCAGAATTCCATACCCCACAGAAGCTTTTAGTAAAGAACAAGAGCTGGCAACCATATTTCTCAAAGCTCTTGAAAACAATTAAAGGGTTATAGTAATAGGGCAGATGTTGAATCCTCATGCAATTTTCAAAGCGTCAATTCACAGAACAATGATAAATATATATGTCTCTGAAAAAATGGGCTCCAAAATACATGTAGCAAAAGTGACAGTAGTGAAAGGAGAAACAGAGAATTCCACAATTATATTTGGAGATTTCATACAACTCTCACAGTAATTGTTAGAACAAGTCTATAGAAAATTTGGAAGGATATAAAAGACAAATAACAATATCACCCAATTTGGCCTGAATGGCAAGTATCAAATACTCAGAGATAGCAGAATAAACATTCTTTCAAATTCACATAGAACATTCACCAAGATAAAACATATTCTGGGCCATAAAAGAACCTTTAATTAATTGAAGAGACTAAAAATCACACAAAGTATGTTCTCTGAGAACAATGGAATAAAACTAGAAGTTAATAACCTAAATATATATATGGAAGATTCTCCACAATTTGGACATTGATCAACAGACTTCTAAATAACGCGTGGGCAAAACAAATTTCAGGAAGTTTGTGAAAGTGGAAATAGAGAATGTACCCCATGGAACAATATGGATGAATCTCAAATGCATTATTCTAAGTGAAAGATACAAGACTAAAAAAAGCTACTACTATATGATGGCATTTATATGACATTCTGAGACTAGATGGTAGTTGTCAGGGTTAATGGAAGTGTGGGGAAGGTTTGATTACAAAAGGTCATCACAAGAGAAATTAGGGAGAGATTTGTGATGGAAACTTTTTGTATCTTGATTGTAGTAGTGATTATACAACTCCATGCATTTTTCAAAGTTCACAGAATTTACTGCTGTAAATAAAAAAGAAGAGATACCAAAATATGAGGAGAATATTTGACCAAATATTTCACAAAAGAATATATGGTAATAGCCAATAAGCACATAGAATGTGCTCAACCTTGTTAGTCACCAGGGAATGCAAATTAAATCCACAATGAGATATGATTTCATACCAACTAGAAAGGTAAAATTAAAAAGACAAATTATATGAAATATTGGTAAGTGTGGGGAGTAACTGGAACTTGCATATATAGTTGAAATTTTAAAGTGCTATAACTCCTTTGGAGAACTTTCAAAGTTTTATTTTATAATGTTAATATGCATCAATCTATGACCCAATATTTTCACTCCTACTTAATTATATGAGAGAAATTTAAATAGATTCTGAGAAACGTGTACGAGGATGTTCAGAGAAGCCTTATTTACAGTAGCCAAAAATTGGAGAAAAGTTAAATGTCCATCAATAAGAAAATAGATAAAATAGAAGAAATGAAAGTTTGTGGTATGTTCATGCAATGTAATACTACCTAGCAATACAAAGAAAAACTACATTGATCCCAAAATAACTACAAATATAATACCATGGATGAATCTTAAAAATATATTAAGTAGAAGTAGACAGACACAAAAGGATACATGCCCTAGAATTCTATTCATTTGAAATCCAAAATAAACAAAATAACTTGATAGAAATCAGAAAGGGGTTGCCTTTTTGAATGTGGGGAATTGATTATAAAGGATCACAAGGATACCTTTCAAGGTCACGGGATATAATAAATGTCTGACTCAATTTTTTATGTTTGCTGAGTTTTCAAGCCCCATCTTGACTTCTTTCTCTCTTGCCTCACATCTGGACAAGCCTGTAAGAAAGTCCACATACTCCCTCCCTTGGTAATAGCGGGAAATTCAACCACACAACCCCTGGCCCAAGCACAAGAATTCTCATCTTGTCCCCACCAGATACAATAAAAGCCAGTCACTCTCTTTTGATTTCTCAAATCTCATTACTTGGGTAATAAAGCTATTCATATCCTGTTGGGTTGTGTGTGTGTTTGTATGTATGTGTGTGTATGAGTTATGTTGTTTTATCTCAATATCTAAACCAATTTTGTTGCACGATCCATCTTGCCTCTATGGGGTGACCAGAACATGGAAATATTCTATATTTTACTTCTTGGATGATTACAGAGAGCCATACTTTACAAAATCTCATTGAACTGAAATTTATGGTCTGTGTATTTTGCCATAGGTAAACTATCTCAATTTAGAACGCATGTTTAAGGCAACTTCCACTTACAGTATTGAAGCCAAGGATATTTGGATCAACTTCTTTGTTGCTGAAACAATCCAAAGTGTTTGATTACATTTTAATTAAAAATTATGTTAAAATCATCAGAAAACTGAAAAAACTTTGGGAAACTACTCAACCAAATTATGAGTACCAGAGTACTTCAACCATTTTTTTCCTTAAAGGTATTTTTCTATTCTTAAAAAATAGGGCATTGGTTTTGGGAACCTCCTGTGGTGTGATGAGGGGGCCACAGATCAATTCCCAATATTAAACATTCCTAACATTGACCTGGGACCCTTAGAAGATGTTTAAATCAGAGCTAATCTTACAATGCATGCAAAGAATCAGGAAATTCGACCCTTTTCCAGAAGAAAAATCTATCAATGGAAGGATATCCAGAAATGATAGAGAATATTGAATTAGGTGACTGTATTAGTCAGCCAAAGGGGTGCCTTTGCAAAATACCAGAAAATGGTTGGTCTTTATAAAGTGTATTTATTTGGGGTAGAAGCTTACAGTTACAGTTTCTTCCCTCACCAAAGTCCATTGCCACCTGTTGGAGCAAGACATAACTACTTCTCAAAAACTGCTTCTCAAATCTGCTCCCTCTGTCCTTTGCCTTGCCTTTCATATTCGATTCCCCCACCCACCAAGGGGTGGGGCTCAACGCCCTACTGACCTGGCCTAGTTAACGCCCTAATCATAACTTAATCATGTCCAGATTAACAGATCAGTTTACAAGCATGATTCAATATCGATTTTTGGAATTTATAATTACATCAAACAGCTACAGTGACTAATACTTTAAATCAGCTATAAATAAAGTATGGAATTTTATTTTAAATAGCAAGCATTTCAACTTATGAAAAGTTTTAAATGATTTAGGGGAAGCCTGATGAAATAAAGTAACATAAAATGAAACAAAATTAATATACTATCTATGTCAAGTAGGTGAAAAATTTTAAAAATGCATACAATTCAGGTAACATGTTAACAGTGGGTGTTGCAATTATATTATAATATTTTTCCTGATTATTTACATTTATAGTTATGCTTTCTAAAATTTCTATGAGCATTGGAGGCTCTTGTTTCTTTTTAAAATTTTTATGTTTAATATATTTTTAAAACTGATAAGAGAAGATGGTAAAAATGTTGAGTGCAAAGCTTCATACTATAAGATGAAAAGTGGTATCATAATATTAAGAGCACATTTCTATGAAGATGTCAAGAGAGTACCAATTATCTCTACTCTAAAAATCCATAAATACTTAACAGAAATTCTTCTGAGCATTATTTTAAAATAGTTCTTAAATTTTCAAGCATTTATTCTCAAAATAAATTTATTTAAAATTATCAATATATATAGTAAATATTCATCATGTTTAAATTTTTGGTCCTACATAGGTTAAAAATAAATGTTTATCAGAAGTTCTTCTCAGCCTTCCTCTTATCTCCTAATAACATATAGTTTATGTTTTAACTCCATGCATTTATTCTTTGTATTTATTTCATATTAATGAGACCATGCAATATTGGTCCTTTGGTGTCTGGGTTACTTCACTTAGCATAATGTCTTCATGATTCATCCATGTTATCATATGTGTCTCAATTTCATTTCTTCTTACTGTATTCCATCATATGTATATACCACATTTTGTTTATCCATCGGACCATGGTTAACAGCAATACTGTAATATTCTTGCATCAATGCCAAAGATGTGTTGAAATGAGGGGTTATGGAAAAAGTGTGCCAAATGTACACTATGGACTATGGTTGGTGGTAATAGTCTGATGATATTATCTCATAATCTGTAACAAGTATTCCACCATGGTGTGGTGTGTTGGTGAAGGGGTATTGTATGGGTATTCTACACATGTGCATGATTGTTTTGTAAGGTCACAACCTCTGTAATAAAAACATATTTTAAAAATAATAGGGTAGGTTGGAAGAAAAATCTACCAGATGTAAGATATGTAAGATACATAACTATGTATATATGGACTATATATAGTTAGTAGTAATATTTTGGCAATGCTCTTGCAGTGTTGTTATTTCACAGCAATGCAAGGTGGTGGTGGAGGGGTGATGTATGGGACCCCTGTATGATGTTAAGCATATTTATTCTTTAGGTTCACAACTTTTACTATACACTTATTGTTCATGTATGTTTGTGTATGAATGATATGTCAATAAAATATATAAAATAAATATAATAGAGACACTTTAATTTCTAGGTAAGATGGAGTAGCATGTGGTAGACCAATGCTCAAGCTAAGAATAACTAGAAAGTCAGATAACTTAAAAACAAAGCAAAAAAGGCATTAGAGAGCTGCCAAAAGTATGAAGACTAGAAAGGCTAAGATCACAAGCAAGAAGACAAGCAGAAAACCTCCAGCTGCTGTTTTCCTTGGGTCTTTTGCTGATTATGAGCATAGGCAAGCAGTTGAGGATCTGTGCTTTGCCTCAGAAGAAGGACACTGTTAAGGAACAGAGAAATCAGCATAGCTCTTATGTATGTAGGTAGCTTATCCTACAGTGTTGGAGTATCAAAATTGGAAATATAAGGTTTTCAGATTTACAGCTGGTTTTCCCTTCAGTACTTTGCCAAATTCTGAAGTCACATGAGGTTGATAAATAAAAAGGCAAACCAAAAACCTTCTAAAGCAAGGCAGAGTTTTCAGTATATTCAAGTGCAAGGAAGCAAAGAATTGACTTTAAGACCAGCCTAATGGAGTGGCCTTGGTGAACACACCAGGCTTTCAGTTGAAGGCATTGAAGAACTATGATTTAGGAACAGGAAGAAACCTGAAGGAGACCAAACCTTATCAAGTCTGCAATCTAGCCTCAAGTCATATCATTCCCTGTTTAAATTAAGGTGTTCAATCACCCTCCCCATACCCATATAACTTTATAGGTCCAGCAGAGGAAAGTGTAAAACATCTTTGGAAGAAAATAACATTTCCTGGACCATTTCCAATTTTTTAATACACAACTTCCAGCAGCCAACAAAAAATTATTAAGCATGCCAAAAGACAGAACTATATGGCAAAAACTCAAAAGGAAAAAAAAAAGAAATAGACTCACAGATGTCCCAGATTTTGATATTAATAGATAAGGATTTTTAAAATAACTATGATTATGTTTTTTAAAATATAAAATAATGTGGAAAACTATATAAAAAGATGAAGAATTTAACCAGAGAATTGGAAGATACAAAAAAAAAAAGGATAAATGGATATTCTCAAACTAAAAGTGCAATACTGAAATTAATAACTCAGTAAATGGAGAACAGAAGATATAATTAGTAAATTGGAATACAAGTTAATAGAAAATACCTTAAGGTCAGAGAAAAAATAGAAAATACAGAAACACACATTACAAAATGTAGAACCCAGTGAGGTTGTCTAATATACATGTAATTGGAATCCTAGTAGTAGAAGAAAAAGAAGAACTAATAAAGAACAGATAGTTCCTGAGAATTTTTCAAAACATATTAGATTTTAGCCCCTGAATTCAAGAATCTTTGTAGTTCTTGAAACACAAAGGAAACCACCACTGAAGTATATAATAGTTAAATTGCTAAAAACCAAAGAAAAAGAGAAAAGTCTGAAAGCAGACAGAAGGGGAAAATATCTCCTTACAGCAAAGGAACAACAATAAGTCTGACAGTGGACTTGTCATCAGAAATGATGGAAGCCAGGCACAATGGAATGACAACTTTAAAGAACTGAAAGAAAATAACTGCAATTTAAAATTATGTACCCAAAATGATTTATGGGATATTTCAACCTTGATTCACAGATATTTATGGGAATACTTAATGTCTGTATGGCTCTGGTTCTATCCCTCTGCTTATCTTCATATTTATTTTAGGGAAGAATTTGAAATATTTTTTGGAAAAGTCATATAAAGTACATGATATAGGATTCATCATTTGAGACTAATGTTTTTATTACACATGCCTTTTTTGTTTCTCATGTATGATCAAGCAGAGAGATTTAGTTTAAAAGGAATTATCTGTACCTTTTGCCTTATAATCAGTGATCACTGCAGCATGAAGAGAGAGAGAGAGAAGTGGATGGGGAGGGATTATATATACGATGATGACTTATTTAAAAGGACTTTGACAATTTAATAAATCTAGCATTTCTATTTATTTATTTCACCCCCTTTTTCAAAATGTTGCTATGCTTGCTAATCTTATTTCAGCTTTATTAAGACTTACCTATTGTATAGTCTCCAAAACCAATAGTACTTATGGTGGTGAATGCATAATAAATTCCTTCAACATAAGTCCAATTATTTAATGACATGAAAACAAATGGTGGTAATAGCAGAAAGAAAATTGATCCAGTCACAATGAAAAGTAACACTTTCCAACGATAAGCATTTTTCTAAAATATATTAGAAAAAGGGATACAAAGTCAGCAGTTATATCACAGACCAGTAGCATTTGTGTTTGACCCACTAGTTTAATTTTCTTTTAGGCTCCTGCATGCTCAATGACTTGGAGTCCCATGAAAGGATCCTTCCTTGGAATCATCTCATCCTTAGGAGAATGCCTAGGCTCTATCACTCTACCCCTTGTCATCCATCCCCTGTTTTGTCATTCCTTGTCTTCCCTCTTCTTTATTCTACTTTCTGTTTCTAGACCATGATTTAAAATTAGTTCTCTTGTACTCAACACTTTAAGCATTCTTCTGTTTTAAAGGTTTCCCATGCCTAGATATCAGTCTCCGGTTCTCCTTTGCTATTGACCCTTCCCATACACCTCCAGTCCTAGCCAGGAAACCAAGAATGGACACAGCCCAAACCCTTCCTGCAATGTAAGTTAGACAACTGTTAAGCGGAAGCTTAGGTCTTTAATTGGCATCAATAAATATTCCATTTATTGTTTAGAGAGACCCACAGAAAAACTACACTTACATTTCCAAACAAAACCAAGACATTCATATTATACTTTGATTTCTTACTTATTAATTTATTCTTATCAGATGATTTAAATTCTCTGCTGGCTTATTATAAAGTCATCATTTATCATTTATCATTTATTACTCATTCAGCCAGCATTTTTTACCCTTACTTCTGGCCAGTACTATACGAGATGCTAGACAAACAAAGGAAAAGAAGACATAGTTTATGCCTTGGCCAAATTTATAGTCAAGTGAGGAAGACTGATAATAAACATTTAGAAAATGTCATTTTTAAAAATAAGTAAATTATATCATTTACTTTTCATGTACCAGGCACTGTGCATCCTATGTATCATAATATCAGAGCCAATTTTAAAATGCATTGCATAGGGACATTTATGTTTTGATAGTAAATTGTTATAATGGTCACATTAGAGCCTAATGTGTGTTGTATTTTATTTTGTGGCAGTACAATATTCTTATTTATCCTACGGATTAGCCTGAACACCAAAAAGGGGGACACCTGAGACACCTGGTTTTAGGATCAACCAACAATGAAGGGGTCCTAACTAGGCACCCCAAATCCCTCCTAGCTAGTACAGAGAAAAAATAAAAGGGTGGAACAAAGGCTTTTGTGAATTTTTTGGAAATTTTAGTTTTCTTTGGAATGAAGGAGCAATTGTGCTGAAAGTTTCATTTCTCTAGGAGCATAAGGAAAATGTTCTCATTTTGTTAATCCAATCACATTCAGGAAGACTGAGCATTTTAAATTTCTGGAAATGTCTTATTTTAACTCTGCTGATATCTAGTACAGATTTTTACGTCTGTCCAAGGAGCTTGGATAGACAAGGAAAATAGAAGGAATTGAATTTAGTCTAGTTGTGATATGGTTTTGTAATACATTATTGGCCATCTTGATCTATTTTGAGGCTCCTGAGGACCACATCAAGAGTCTTTGAAGTGGGGAGCTTCCTATCTCTGTTTCTAAGTATATTTGTAGGAGAAGAGAGAAAGTTGGTGAAGAGGTCTCTTGAAGGCATGGGCAGATTTTCCTGAAGAGACACAGCAGCCTTCCTGATTGACCACATTCTATGTCTTTGTGTCTACTCAGTTAACAGAAGAAACAACAAACACTGGGGAAGAGGGCTTCTAGTGAAGGCTCAGCGCTCTTCTCACCCATACTTTCTCTGCCATTGTGTCAAGTTTAGGAGCATTCCCTAAACTTTAGGGCTAAGTGTGAAATGTGTAGTCAGAGTTTCTACCTCTTGGGAGTTTTTCTCTTTTCAGACTTTTTCTCCCACAAAGCTGGAAGGATTTTGTATGGATCTAGGACTGTCCTGAGAAGTCCTAGCCTTATACTCAGTATCAAGGCAAAAACTCTCTTCTCTTCTGGGCTTGCCCTTCCATAACAGGAACTTTCCTAAATTGACCCTTCCCTCTCATCAGAGCTGTACATAAATGTGGGATTTAGGGGAAATGATAACAAAGAAACCATTTAACCTTTACTAAAGATCTTTTATGGTCCATGCTTGGGTGACCATGGGATTCCATACCTCAAAGTTATATAGGGCACATATTTTCCTGGCCTTTCCCCATCTTCATAGATTTTTCTGAGTCATTACGGAGTGGTGGCTTTAGCAACAATGGGCAAAACCTGGAGGCATGCTTATTTTATTCAAATGTTTACTATATATTTGCCCTAAGCTCAACACAATGCATAGTACTTTTTTATTCTACATTCATAAGAGATATTTCTATATCTGAAAGTAATAAATAGTATGCTTGGTGCATTAGTTTCCAGGAACTGCTGTAACAGGCTGGGTCGTTTAAAACATCAGAAATTTATCCTTTCACAGTTCTGGAGGCTAGAAGCCCAAAATCAAGGTGTCAGTAGGACCAGTCTCCCTCTGAAGTCTGGAAGAGAGAATCCTTCCTTGCCTCTTCAGCTTCTGAGGTTTGCTAACAATCATTGACATTCCTTGGATTTATATGCATCATTCCAATCACTGCCTCTGTCTTCTCATGGTTGTCTTCTTCCTCGTGTCTTCTGTCTGTGCCCAAATTTCCCTTCTCATATAAGGACACCATTCATATTGGATTAGGGCCCACCTGATCTTTTGAGGGGGAAACAAACCTATAACAAATGGGAGGCAGAGAAGCACGTGGCGGTAGACGCAGACTTTGAAGATAAAAATCTCTACTCTATCACCATTCCATTCTATGAAGTATGGATAGTAGTAGCTTCCTGACCTTCTTTATAGGGTTGCCATGAGTACAAAATGTCAATGTTGTAAAACTGTACTACATATTATAAATAACTAAACAAATATTTATACATATATATGACTTTTAAAGAAACTATTGAGACTCTTTCCTAAAAGACAAACTCCTGTATTTGTCTGCTGAGAACTAATCACTCAATCCCAAGAGTTTCAAAATTTAGAGTTCGTTTCTTCATCTCTTTGTGCCTTCTCCCCATTTATGAAATCAAATCACAACAAATCTGTTTTTACATATTTATCTCTCACAATGAATAAAATAGTGTCTGTAGGCCAGGGAGTTATTACAATTGGGGATGAGACAGTAAACAAAATGTATAAGACAAAATCCCTGCCGTCTAGCTGTGGAAATAAAACTCATAAACAATAATATATAACTAACAATAAAAAGATCCCACTAACTGTTGAATACTAAAGACAAAAAGAAATTCACATTCACCCATAATAACAAGGATTTGCTGGATGTCTTTAAAGGTTAAAATTATTAGAAGTTATATGTAATGCATGTAGCTTTTTTCTTTTTAAAATGTTTGAATAACAGGATAAATCCATTTTAACTAAAGTTATTTTTAAAATGTTTGTGAATGAGTAGAATAAATTGATATAGCTAGCAGCATTTTCTGCTGGTTGCTAGACAGCTAACCAGCCAGAGGCTCTTCTGAAAGGCTCTATTCAAAGCTGTTAGAAGAGCAAATCCCACTGCTTTTTCCTTTCCCCTGCACATGGAGCTGTGACCAAAACTGCTGGCAGCTGAAGCTGTGGCCCCAGCAAAGGGATGGGGCAAAAGAAGATCAAGCCTCACTTGTTGGGGTTCTGGGCCCCTGGGAAGGACCTAGCCAGAGGGTTCAGAAGAGATAATATCTTCCTAAAGTAGGGCCAATTCCTTGGACCATGAAAATGAATCTTTCATCTGCATCCCTAGCAGATAGCTTACATTTAGAAGGTGCCTGAATGACAGGCTGTGCTGAATCCTCACTCAAATGGAGTTTCTGGGGGTCTCTCAGTCTGAGGGGACACATGGACAAGCTGACCACTTATAGGAAAAAAGTTTGTAAATGGTTTGTTTAAATTATTAAAATAGTATAATTTGATATGATATTATGATTGGGGGTGCATTACAAACAATAACTTAGACATGATAAGTAAATTAGGAAAACAATATAATGAAATATAATTAAGCCATTAAATTAATTAGGTATTTCTTTAAAATGCGACCATAGGAAGGTAATCATGATAAATTTGAAGGAGATATTTTTATCTAATATTTGTTTTTAAAAATTCTGTGTACACATATGTTCGTACATACATAGAGAACAATCTGGAAGGGTGCACGATGAACTTTTTCTTAGCTTAATGAATTGTTACAAGGTTTTTAATATAAGTCAGAATCTCCTTCATGTTCCTCATCCCTCCATCCCTCCAAAAGTAATCACTATACTGACTCATCTAGAAATCACATCCTTATATTTCTTTATGACAGTGGTTTTCAAAGTGGGTTCTGCAACCCATTGGAGTCTTCAAGATCTCTCTGGGAATCTGCAATATCAAAACTATGTTTACAATAATACTAAGACATTATTTGCCTTTTAACAGTGTTGCTGTTTGCTCTGATGGGCAAAACGGCTGTTACCTTCACAGAATCCAGGAAATAACTGCTGAGTGTACTAGCAGTCTCTGTTCTTTTATTTTGTTTTTTAAATAATGTCTTTTTTTAATTAGAGAAGTTGTGAGTTTTAAAAGCAATCACACATAAAATACGGGATTCCTGCACACCACCTCATCACCAACACCGTGCATAGATGTGGAACATTTTTTACTATTGATAATAGCACTCTCTATTATATAATTCTACTATTTCTTAAACAGTAGTTACTTTTGTTACAATTGATGAAAGATAATTAAAATAATTCTATGTATTGTCCATTAATTACATTAGGTGTATGTTTTCCCATATACTACCCTATTATTACCACCTTGTGTTAGTATCATACATTTGCTATAATCACAAAGGAACATTCTTATACGTGTACTATTTACTATAGTCTTTCGTCTCCAGCAGGGTTCACTGTGTTGTACAGTCCTATGTTTTATCTATCAATTTTTATTTTAGTAATATATACATCCTCAAGTTTCCTCTTCTGACCACATTCACCTATATTTCAGTTCTGTTGAATACACTTAAAATAATGTGCTACCATCACCACCATCCACTTCCAATTCTTTACCATCAGCCTAAATAGAAGATCTGTACAAGTTAAGTATCAACTCCCCATTCTCTAACCCCAATCTATCTCCTGGTAACCTATATTGTAGATTGTGACTCTATGAGTTTGCTTATTCTAATTGTATCAAATCACAGAGATCATACAATATTTGTCCTTTTATGCTTGGCTTATTTCAGTCAACATAATGTCCTCGAGGTTCATCCATGTTGTCTCATGCAGCTGAATTTTTACAGCTGAATAATATTCCATTTTATGTATATACCACATTTTGTTTATCCATTCATCAGTTGATATACATGAGCTGCTTGCATCTTTTGGCAATTATGAATGATGCTGCTATGAACATTGGTGCGAAAATATCTGTTTGAGTCCCTGCTTTCAATTCTTCTGGGTATATGCCTAGCAGAGGAATTGCTGGATTATATGGTAATTCTATACTTAGCTTCCTGAGGAATTGCCAAAATGTCTTCCACAGTGGCTGCACCATTTTACATTCCCACCAGCAAAGAATGAGTGTTCCTATTTCTCCATATCCTCTCCAATACTAACAGTCTTCATTTCTTAAAATAGTGGATATTCTAGGAGTTGTGAAATTCTATCTCATTGTGGTTTAGATTGGCGTTTCCCTAATAGCTAGTGATGTTGAACATATTTTCACATGCACTTTAGCCATTTGTATTTCCTCCTTGGAGAAATGTCTGTTCTAGTTTTTTGGCCATTTTTAATTGGGCTGTTTGTTTTTTTATTGTTGAGTTGTAAGATTTTTTTATATATTCTGGATATTAAACATATACCAGATATGTGGTTTCCAAATATTTTCTCCTATTGTGTAGGTTGTCTTTTCACTTTCATGGCAAAGTCCTTTGATGCACAAAAGTTTTTAATTTTGAGGACTTCCCATTTATATATTTTTTCATTGGTTGCTTGTGCTTTTGGTGTAAAGTCTAAGAAACCATTGCCTACCATAAGATCTTTAAGATGCTTCCCTACATTTTCTTGTAGGAGTTTTATAGTCCTGGTTCTTATATTTAGGTCTCTGATGCATTTTGAGTTAATTTTTGTGCATGGTGTGAGGTAGGGGTCCTCTTTCATTCTTTTGTATATGAATATCTAGTTATCTCAGCACCATTTCTTTAAGAGACAATTTTTCCCCCAATTGATTGGACTTGGCATCCTTGGCAAAAAGTAATTGGCCATAGATGTGAGGGCTTATTTCTGAACTCTCAATTCAACTCCATTGGTCAATATATTTATCCTTGTGCCAATACCATGCTGTTTTGACCACTGTAGCTTTGTAATATGCTTTAAAGTCTGGAAGTGTGAGTCTTCCAACTTCGTTCTTCTTTTACAAGAGTGTTTTAGCTATTTGGGGCCCCTTATCCTTCCAAATAAATCTGATAATTGGCTTTTCCATCTCTGTAAAGTAGCTGTTGGAATTTTGATTGGAACTTTGTTGAATCTATAAAACATTTTGGGTAGAATTGACATCTTAATGATATTTAGTCTTCCAATCCATGAACATGCAATGTTCTTCCATTTATTTAGATCATCTTTGATTTCTTTTAGCAAAGTTCTGTAGCTAAATGTTTTACATCTTGGTTAGATTTATTCTTAGATAACTGATTCTTTTAGTTGCTATTGTAAAAGGAATTTTTTTCTTGATTTCTATGTCAAATTGCTCATTATTAGTGTATAAAAACACCACTGATTTTTGTGTTGATCTTGTATGTCACCACTTTGCTGAATTGTTTTATTACCTCTAGTAGTTTTATAGTAGATTTTTTGGGACTTTCTATATTTAGGATCATTTCACCTGCAAATAGTTCAAATAGTTAAAGTTTTACTTCTTCCTTTCTAATGTGGGTGCATTTTAATTCTTTTTCTTGCCTAGTTGCTCTGGGTAGTACCTCCAGCACAATGTTGAATAACAAGGGTGACAGTTCGCGTCCTTGTCTTGTTCCAGATCTGAGAGAAAGTTTGCAGTCTTTTACTATTGAATATGATGTTAGCTGTGGGTTTTTTTTTCATCTATGTCCTTTACCATGTTGAGGAAATTTCCTTATATTTCTATTTTGCAAAATGTTTTTATCAAGGGAATTATGTCAAATGCCTTTTCTTCATCAATTGATATGATCATGTGGTTTTTTCTTTTTGTTTTGTTAATGTGGTGTATTAGAGTAATGGATTTTCTTATGTTGAACCACCTTTGCATACCTGGGATAAAACCCACTTCATCGTGGTGTATAATTCTTTTATGTGATGTTGGATTAGATTTGCTAGTGTTTTGTTGAGGATTTTTGCATCTATATTCATAAGAGAAATTGGTTTGTAATTTTCTTTACTTGTAGAATGTTTATCTAGCTTTGGTATAAGGGTGATGTTAGCCTCATAGAATGCATTAGATAGCATTCCCCCCTCTTCAATTTTTTTAAAAAGTTGAGCAGGATTGGCATTAATTCTTCTTGGAATGATTGGTAGAATTCACCTGTGAAGCTATTGGGTCCTGGTTTTGCTTTGTTTGGAGGTTTTTGATGATTGGTTCAATTGCTTTACTTGCAAATGATCTTTTAACATCTTTTATTTCTTTTAGGTCAGTGTATGTCATTTGTGAGTTTCTAAGAATTTGTCCATTTCATCCAGGTTGTCTAGTATGTTGGCATGCCATTGTTCATTGTATCCTATGATCCTTTTTAATTCTGTGGGGTCAATAGCAATGCCCCCTCTAATTTCTGATTTTATTTATTTGTGTCTTCTCTCGTTTTCTCTTTAGTCAGCCTAGCTAAGGATTTGTCAATTTTATTGATCTCAAAGTACCAACTTTTGGTTTTGTTAATGCTCTCTATTTTTTATACTCAATTTCATTTATTTCTGCTCTAATCTTTGTTATTTCTTTCTTTCTGCTTGCTTTGGGTTATTTCTTTCTTTCTGCTTGCTGTTCTTTCTCTAGTTCCTCTATGAGTGTACTCAGGTCTTTGATTTTAGCTCTTTTTTTAATGTAAGCATTTAGGGCTATAAATTTCCCTCTCAGCACTGCCTTCACTGCACTGTCTAAGTTTGGTATGTTGTGTTCTTGTTTTTACTTGTCTCAAGATATTTCCTGATTTCCCTTGCAATTTCTTCTTTGATTCACTGATTGTATAAGAGTATATTATTTAACTTCCATATATTTGTGGATTTTCCATTTCTCTGCCCGGTGTTGATTTCCTGCTTCATTCCATTATGGTCAGGGAAGATGATTTGTATAATTTCAATCTTTTAAAATTTACTAAGCGTTGTTTTGTGACCCAACATGTGGTCTATTCTGGAAAATGATTCATGTGCATTTGAGAAGCATATATATCCTGCTCTTTTGGAGTACAATGTTATGTTTATATCTGTTAGGTCTAGTTCATTCATCATACTATTCAAATTCTCTGTTTGCTTATTGCACTTCTTTCTAGATGTTCTATCTATTGATGAGAGTGGTGTTTTGAAGTCTCCAACTATTCGTGTGGGTTGTTTATTTCTCCCTTCAGTTTTGCCAGTGTTTGCCTCATGTATATTTTGGGGCACCATGGTTAGGTGCATACAATTTTTTTAAAGATTTTTATTTTATTTGTTTATTTCTCCCCACCCCCTCATTGTTTTCCCTTGCTATGTCTGTTCACCTTCCTTGTTTCTTTAGGAGGCCCCAGGAACTAAACCCAGGAACTTTGATATGGGAAGGGGGTGCCTAATTGCTTGAGCCACCTACGTTCCTACATTGTGTCTCTCATTGTGTTCTTCTTCTTGTGTCTCTTGTTGCATCATCTTGTTGCATTAGCTTGCTGCACCTGCCTCTTGAGTCAGCTCACTGTCTTGCTCGTCCTCTTTAGGAGGCACCAGGAACCTCTGCTCCCTGCAGAGTTGTGCCTCTCATTATGTTTTTCTTCTTGTGTCTCTTGTTGCATCAGCTTGCCACACCTTCTTGTCGTACCAGCTCACTGTCTTCTTTCAGAGGCACTGGGAACTGAACCAGGGATCTCCCATGTGGTAGGTGGGAGCTCAATCACTTGAGCCACATCTGCTTCCAGGTGCATACAAATTTTGGTTGTTATTTCCTCTTGGTGGATTGATCCTTTTATTAATAGATAGTGTCCATCTTTGTCTCTTAAAATAGCTTTTGACTTAAAGTCTATTTTGTCTAATATTAATGTTTGTGCCCCCAGCTCTTTTTTGGTTACTATTTGCATGGAATATATTTTTCCCTCCTTTTACTTTCAACCTATTTGTGTTTTGGGGCCTAAGGTGAGTCTTTTGTAAACAATATATAGTTGGACTGTGGTTTTTTATTCATTCTGCTAATCTGTGTTTTTTGATTGTTGAGTTTAGCCAATTAGCATTCAGTGGTATTATTATAAAGGCAGTATTTACTTCAGTCATTTTGTTCTTTGGCCTTTTATATGTCATATCTTTTTTGCCTCTCTTTTCCTTTTGCAACCTCCTTTACTATATAGTTGATCTTTTGTCATGTAGTTGACTTATATTTTCTCAATTCTGCTTTAGTATATATTTTAAATGCTTCCTTAGTGTTTACCATGGGTTTATATTATACAACCTACATCTATAACCTACTAATTTGAAAAGATTCCAACTTAGCTTCAATAGCATAAACATTCTCAGCTCCTATATCCTGCCGTTTCCCCTCTTGATGTTGTTTTTGTCCCACTTTACTACTTTATATTTTGCATGTTGTTATTAGGAAATATGCCTTTTTCTTGTTCAATTGTATTCTGACTCTTATAGGAATTAAAGACTAGAGTTTTGTATTGAGGATAGAGTCCTATTGGGTTTTGCATTTATCATTTTAGTTACCCTTCCTGATAATCTTCATTGCTTCACAATGCTCCAAGCCATTCTCTCCTGTCTTCCTTTCTACCTGTAGATCTCCCTTCAGTGATTATTGTAGGGCAGGTCTCTTGTTGACAAACTCTCTCAATTTCTGTTTATCTGTGAATATTTTAAAGTCTCCCTCATTTTTTTAAGGTAAATTTTGCCTGATGAAGAACTTTTGGCTGGCAGGTTTTCTCTTTCAGTACCTTAAATGTATCATGCCACTGCCTTCTCATTTCCATGGTTTCTGATGAGAAATTGGCACTTAGTATTATTGTGGATCCCTTATATTTATCAAATCACTTTTCTCTTGATACTTTCAGACTTTTCTCTTTATCTTTAGCATTTGACATTCTGAATAATATGTGTCCCCCTTTAGGTCTATTAGGATTTATTCTTTTGGGAGTACATTGCACTTCTTGAGTATGTATATTTAAGTCTTTCATAAGAATCAGGAAATTTTCAACCATTATTTCCTCAAATATTGTTTCTGTCCCTTTTCTCTTTTCCTCCCTTCTGGCATACCCATAATGCACATGTTTGCAAGCTTCATGCTTTCACTTAAATCCCTATGACCCTGCTCAATTTTTCTATTCTTTTCTTTATCTGTTTTTCTGATTATATGATTTAGATTGTCCTTTTAGTTTGATACTTCTTTCTTCTGCCTGTTCGAATGTTATTGTGTGCCTCTAATGTATTTTTAATCTCTGTTATTGGGTCTTTCATTTCTGTTATGCTTGTTTTTATACTTTCAAATTTTTCTTTATGCTCACACACTGTCTTCTTAATATCCTTTAGCTTTATAGTCATGTTTTTCTTCATGACCTTGGAATGACTTAGGAGGATTGTTTGAAATTCTTTTATTTGTTGTTCCAAAATTTTTGTCTCTTCTGAAGTTTTGTTCCCTTGACTGCACCATATCTTCCTGTTTCTTAGTTTGGCTTGTAAATTTTAGCTTATGTCTGGGAATCTGATTATCTTAATATTACTCTGACGGTCAGTTTCTCCCTCTTTTGTAAGGTTTTATTGTTGATTGTTTTTTGTTTTTTGTTTTGTTATGACTCTTCTTTGACACTTGGTTTAACTTATTTTGGACCTTTACAGTAGCTCTTGTTTGTTCAGATTTTTTCAACTTTTCTTCATGTGAGTCTTGCCCTGGATATGCAATACAATTTTTAGTATTGCCCTTTTTGTACAGTTGTTTCCCCTTCAGGAGAAAGCTTCCTTTCCTCTGTTCATCCTCTGGGAATCTTTATTCTGTTTGTATGTGCAGAATTTCTCCCCACCTCCTCTGATTTGTTTAAATTATCACCCTCATTCAGTGTCACCTATTCCCTAAACTTTTCAGGTTTGGGACCTGTCCTGTCTCACAGCAGTTCAGTTCCTCCCCCACTTTTGCCCATGAGGATTTTCTGTCTGTTTTCTTCCCTGTTAGGGTATCCTACTCAGGGAACCATGTGTGGTCAATTAAGAAAGGTAGGTCAATCCACAAAAGTCCATTTTCATTTAGGTGGTCCATCCAACAGATACTGGATTGAGTGTACGCACCTCTTGCCACAGTCTGTTGCTTCCCCCTGCCCCTTCCAGGAGCCTTTTTGTATGTACACACAGCACAACTCAGCAGCTTTTGTTCCACCATGGAGTTCTATACACTTGGGTCCCTGTGCCTGGATGTGGGGTTCTAACTTGCTGCTGTGAGTGGCTCTATGGTCTGAATCTGTGGCTGGAAAGACCTGCTGTCTCAGTGCAACTCCCAAGCTATGCAGGACGTGAGTGAGGGGGAGGGGTACAGATGGGCATGTCTGGAACAGAAATTTCCTAGAGATTGTTTTACTTTTTCTTTTACTCAAAATTTGTGGAGTCCTTCTTCAGTATCTTGAACTCCAAAGTTCTAAGCAAGTGGGATTTGTCCTTTTATTAGATGATTCTAAGAGGAGATTTTTCTAGGGCATGTCTTATATCACGATGTTGGTGATGTCACTATCATTCATGTGTTTTTTTTCCTTCATTCTGTTTATGTTGTGTAAGTGATTTTCTCATGTTGAACCACTCTTGCATACCTGGGATAAATCCCACTTGATCTTGGTGTACAGTTCTTTTATGTACTGTTGGATTTGGCTTTGCTAGTATTTTGTTGAGGGTTTTTGTATCTGTATTCACAAGGGACATTGGTCTGGAATTTTATTTTCTTGTGGTATCTTTATCTGATTTTGGCATGAGGGTGATGTTGGCCTTGTAAAATGAATTATGGAATATTCCTTCATCTTCAATGTTTTGGAAGAATTTGAGCAGAATTGGTATTAATTCTTCTTGGAATGTTTGGTAAAATTCCCCTGTGAAGACATCTAGTCCTGGGCTTTTCTTTCTTGGGAGGTTTTTGAATATAGATTCTATCTCTGTACTAGCTATTGGTTTGTTGAGATCTTCTATTTCTTCTTGAGTCAGTGTAGGTAGCTTGTGAGTTTCTAGGAATTTGTCCATATCATCTACATTATCTAATAATTTGCTGTCATACAGTTTTCATAGTATTGACCCTTTTATTCCAGTCAATGTCAGTAGTTATGTCCCCCTTTATGTTTTTGTTTTTAGTCATTTGTGTCCTCCCTCCTTTTTTCTTCTAGCTTCATTTCATTGTGGTCAGAGAAGGTAAATGGTATGATTTCAACATTTTTTAAAATTTATTGAGACTTGTTTTGTGATGTAATATGCATTCTATTCTAGTGAACCATGTGCTCTTGAGAAGAATGTGCATTCTGTTTTTTATTTTTTAAATTTTTATTTATTTATTTATTTTTAAAGATTTATTTTTATTTATTTTTATTTATTTAT
>PVKH010000991.1:0-32940 GCA_004027955.1 Chaetophractus vellerosus | reverse complement strand
GGGGATGTAAAATAAAATAAAATAATAAAATTAAAATAAAATAAAATAAAATAATAAAATAAAATAAAATATAAAAAAAATATAAAAACTCCTTTAAAAACAAAAGACACAGCTTGGCAGAATGGATAAAAAGGACTTATATGCAGAAAACTACAAAACTTTGCTAAAAGTAATCAAAAATCTAAATAAATCAAAGGACATTCCATGCTCAAGGCTTGGAAGACTAAATATCATTAAGATGTCAATTCTACCCAAATTGATATACAGATTCAATGCAATCCCAATAAAAATTCCACCAGCATTTTTTAAATAAATGGAAAACCCAATGATCAAATTGATTTGGAAGGGTAAGGGGACTCCAATAGCGCACCTATCCAGGAAATTAAGAATGAAGTAGGAGGACTCAGACTTTCAAACTTTGAAGCTTATTACAAAGATACAGTCATCCAAACCGCATGGTACTGGCACAAGGATGCATATACAGACCAATGGAATTGAATAGAAAGTTCAGAAGTAGATTCTCACACCTATGGCCAATTGACTTTTTTTTTCTGCTTGTTTACAAGTTTATTTCTAAGTTAGAGCAAAGATTACTTCCCCCTTCCCCATGACAGACAGAAAACATGATGACCTTTTTTTCTTGCATCTGTAGTGGAAAACTTAGCAGCAGACATTAATTGCACCAATTGACTTTTGACAAGGGTGCCAAGTCTACTCAATTGGGAAAGAATAGTCTCTCCAACAAATGGTACGGGGAGAACTGGATATCCATATAAAAAAGAATGAAAGAGGACCCCTATCCCACACCATAAACAAAAATTAACTCAAAGTGGCTCAAAGGCCTAAATTTAAGTGCCAGACTATAAAACTCATAGAAGAAAATATAGGGAAGCATCTGGGATCTTGTGTTAGGCAATGTTTTCTTAGACATTACCCCCAAAGCACAAGCAATAAAAGAAAATAACTGAAATGGGACTGCCTCAAAATTAAAAACTTTTGTGCATCAAAGGACTCTTGTCACGAATGTGAAAAGATAACCAAATCAATGGGATAAAATATTTGGAAACCACATATCTGATAAGAGTTTAATATCCAGAATATTTAAAGAAATCCTACGCTTCACAATAAAAAGATAAACAACTGAATTTTAAAATGGCCAAAAGACTTGACTTTCTCAAGAGGATATACAAATGGCTAAAAAGCACATGAAGAGATGTTCAACATTATTAGCTATTAGGGAAATGCAAGTCAAAACCAAAATGAGATACCATTTTACACCTACTAGAATGGCTACTATTAAAAAAAAAGAAGAAACTTACAAGTGTTGGAGAGGATATGGAGAAATAGAAACATTCATTCATTGCTGGTGGGAATGTAAAACGGTGTAGCCACTGTGGAAGATAGTTTGGCAGTTCCTCAGGAAGATAAGTATAGAATTAACATATGACCCAGAAATCCCTGAACTAGTATATACCCAAAATAATTGAAAGCAGGGACTCGAACAGATAATTGAATACCAACATTCATAGCATCATTATTCACAATTGCCAAAAGATGGAAGCAAACCAGGTGTATATCAATCAATGATTGAATAAACAAAATGTGGTATATACACACAATGAATAATATTCAGCATTAAAAAAGAATGAAGTTCTAGTTCATTCAACAACATGGATGAACCTTGAAGACATTATGCTGAGTGAAATAAGCCAGAAACCAAGGACAAATATTATATGATATCACTGATTTCAAATAATTAGAACAGGCAAACTTACAGAGTTAGAATCTAGAATATAGGTTACCAGGGGCTGGTATGGGGCAAGGAATGGGGAGTCAATATTTAATTTGCACAGAAATTCTATTTGGATTGATTGTAAAGTTTTAGAAATGGATGGTGGTTATGGTAACACAACATTGTGAGTGTTATTAACAACACTGAATTATATATGTGAATGAGGTTAAAAGGGGAAATTTTAAGCCATACATGTTACTAAAATAAAAATTAAAGGATCAAACATAGGACTGTGCAACACAGTGAACCCCATTTCAAATGATGAACTATAGTTAATACCACAATTATAAAACTTTTCTTTCATAAATTATAACAAATTCACCACATTAAGGCAAGGTGTTAATAATAAGGTGGTAAATGGAAAAAATACACAATAATGTAAACTATGGACTATACTTAATAGTACAATTATAATATTCTTTAATCAACTGTAACCATGGTACTAAGGGTAGAATACTGGAAAAAAATAGGGGTTGAGGTATATGGGAATGCAGTAATTTTTACATGATTTTTCTGAAAACCTACAACTTCTCTAATTTAAAAAAAATGTTAAATTTAGGGTGATGGCCTTGTGTAATATAGACAAAAAAAGTGCTATATATGATAGGGATCTGAAAGCCACATAACATTTAATGAATTAAGTTCAAAACAGGGAGCCCCATGTTACTTAGACTACAGACATGAGATCAAAAGGTAATTTTAAATTAAAATATTTACCATAAGTCAGAAAAAAATAAAATTTAGTAAATTGGTAATTAATAAATCTTAGCAATGAAAATGATCTCATAATTTCAAAAAATAAATTTTATTTCTCTCCAATACTCAAAGCTATGTCTCCTACTCTCACATTAAATTTCAACTCCCTAATTTGCTATCAAGGCCTTTCATGTCTCCCTTTCTTATACTATCAACCCTCTGAATCCATTGGTCAAGCTAAATTCTCCCAGAAACATGATGCTTACTCATGTCCTTGCTTGCATTGCACTTGCCACCTGGTATCCTTCAAAAGTCCTACATGGAGTCACAAATCACCCAGAAGGCATATATCAATTACATTAACTTTCTATGATCTATCCTATCTCTAACTCAGTTTTCTTCATAAAATCTCATTTCCATCTTTTCCCGTCAGTTTAGCAGTCTCTTATTCATGGTTACATGCATTTCTTCTGTCTATAAAATCTGTGAGGACAGAGTGAACCATGAGGTATCCCCTGTGTATCTACAATTGAAGAAAGCCTTCATAGAGCTTCTAGCCAAAGTTACTGGCATGCAACAGAAGTGAAGCTTGCAGACAACAGACTGAACTAAACCGAGTGAAAAAGCATGTACATCTTACAGATACAGAAATTATGACTTTGGTAGATGAGATTAGCATGTGTGAAGGTGTAGGAAGAATGTTTATCCTTCAGTTCAAGGAGATAATTCACAACCAGCTGTTAAAGCAACAAAAAATAGCAGAAGAAAAAATTTAAAAGATCTGGAAGAGAAAAAAAAAATCTCATCTTGAGCAGAGCATGAAGGAAGCTGAGGACAATACCGAGGAGATGCTGATGGCTCAAAGGGCACAGTAAGAAGCCTCTAGAGGAAGCTCTTCCTCTGGACCCGTTTCGTACCTCAGGCAGTCTGTGCTGGGAATATTCTGCTCAGATGGACATTTTCTCTGGATGGCCTAGGAACTCCACATTTTCTCATTAGCCTGAGTCCCTTGCAGATCACAACCTTGTATTTTTCATCCTGGCTCTGCCTGCCACCCCTGTCCCAGATATTCCTCTCTCTTCTGGAGGTGGGTCATGAACTCCCAGGAGAAGGAAGATGAGAGCCAGGACAGAAGTTCTGCTTGAGGCTACCACTAGATGTGTAGGTCTGACCAGTAAAAGGAATTTGTCCCACTCTGCTAAGTCTGCTTTTCTTGAGCTAAGGGATGAGAACAGAGAGCCAGAGAGGCTGTGGCCATCTTCACGTTCCAACCAGACCCTCTCCAGGGTCATGACCCAGCTCCTTTTGCATCAAACCCTTTCCCTCCTTGGAAATGGGTTCCTGCCCTCTTCTCTTTTCCTTTACTGCTCAAGTTAAACCCTTTAACTCTGGCCTCCATGTAGTATATAGATATGGAAGAAGGAAGACCAGGGTACAGGTGAATTTAAGTGAACAGAATAGTAGTTGTTCTATGGCAGTCTGCCTAAAGATTCCTTCCTCCCAAACATTCCAAAATAAATTTTAATAATAAACCTGCAGTGTCTCCTTTGGCAAATATAATAAGGAAGACAGACCACAATCTATATTATATTATACAATATAATAAGGAAGAAGATGCAACAATCCTGAGGCCTCTGGCAGACTTCGGGCACTGGTATGCTGGAGATGGCTTGTACTGGCTTGCAAGAGCAGAATAATAAATTTTCAGAAATTCTGTCGCAAGCTGGTTGTAAAACAGGCATTATTAAAAACTAAATTATGTAAATTTACAATGACATAACATTAAAAGCAAGGGCAATAAATTTTAAAAATCTGTGGGAGAGCAAAACAGTTTTCAGAGATTGATATAAAAGATTTTTTGTATACTCCTCATGGAGCTATTGTCCAGAATAAAATAATTGCTCGATGAACTTGATCAAATAATACAGCACTTAATAAACCGAATCTTACAATTTTACCACATGGTAAAATTGGAGAACCTGGCAGTTGTATTATTACCTAAACTATTGTAAAGAGGAAAACATTTTTTAAAGGTTAAATTATTTCTATTTCTTAGAGATTCTAATCTTTTACTTCATTTGAAAGTGATGTTTATTTCAAAATTTTGGAATTAACTAACAAGATGCAAGCATTTTGTCAATTTTACTTCATCTTAATTTTATTGAATAAAGATAAATGCATATATATATATATACACACACACACAAACTAAACTACTGGGTTCTGGTTTCTTGGCTTATTTCCAGGCTTTTTTCATTCTTATCTGCTCTAGACTGATACACATAATCACAGATTGAAAAAACAGTAACAAAAATGCTTTGTTTGTTAAATTTGTATTTTATTTCCTAGGATAGCTTTTAAACTCATTTTGTCAAATTTAATCTACTTAAGCAAACGAGAAAACAAAATCAAAATCAAACCAAATCACAACTAAAGCAAAGCAAAAAGGATGTTTAGTTTTCTATTAGATGGAAAGATGCTAGATGCTAGATGAATGACAGATGGTAGCTCAGATCCTTCAGTGCTAGGATCAAGTCAGAAAAATAACTGGTGGTAAAACAATTCTTATACTTATACCAAAATGAAAAAGTAAGAAGTAAATAGATACCTACCCTAAACTATAAAGCCAAGCTCATCAGTAATAGATTTTAAAGGAAATAAAATCTGGCTTTTTTGGAGCAAGTTAATCTCAGTGACTCTTAACTATAAATTATTTGCATTTTCTCCCAGACAACTGCCTACCATTCCTACTCCCTCTTTGCTATAATATTAATATCAAGGCAGAAATTAAACCAACTTGTTCTCTTTTATATGTTCATATTAATGTAGTATTTTCAAACATACAACTTCAAATAAGCTAAATAAATATTAAAATAATGGTAAAAATGCATAATAGGTATAGTATAAGTAAGTGAATGTTCATAAACATAGAATATAAAAATCATAGTTCATTACATACCACAGCACTCAGGGCAATTCGGATGTATCAGGGCATTCATGCCATACCCTGGAAAGCAGCGATTAATCCAAACCATTTGGAGAGTACCTTCAATATAGTATATTTCAGGCAATGGCTCTGCACGTCTGCCTAGAACTTCTACTTGTTGATTAAAAAACCTCTCTATGAGATTTTTAGCCTAAAATATAAATAAATACATTTTGAAAAAATATTAGTCACCTTTTATATAAGTAAATGTAATTTTATAACAAATAAAGTTGCTTATGGACTCAGAAGCAGGGGAAAACAAAGTCTTGAGATTCTTATTTTTTTCTTGAATTCATAGGATATAAATAATATAAGTAAAAATGAAAAGATGTGATCTATAAATGTCAGAAATTTCCAAATGTACTACAAATACAACACAAGGAAACCATCCGGACATGTACACAAACATTTTGGCCCATAGGAATTTGAAATAATATATATAATTGGATGGGCATCTCAGCAAAATCAACAGCCCTATGAAATTAAATTTACTCTAAGAAAAACTGAACGTTCAAGCAGCTTAAAGAAACTTATCCTGAGGCATCTCCTCCACTATTCCACAAAGAAAAATTAGGTTTGAAAACAATAACAAATACAAAACATGTTACAACTTACAGCTGTGCTCCAAAAATTAAGTTTAAAAAATAACTAAGGGGAAACAGATGTGGCTCAAACAACTGGGCTCCCATCTACCATATAGGAAGTCCAGGGTTTAATACCCAGGGCCTCCTGGTGAAAGGCAAGCTGGCCGTAGTGGACAGCTGGCCCACACGGAATGCTGGCCCGCACAGGAGTGCTAACCCACGCGGAGAGCTGGTGCACCAAGATGATGCAACAAAAAGAGACACAGAGGAGAGACAATAAGAGACGCAGCAGACCAGGGAGCTGAGGTGGTGCATGAGATTGAACATCTCTCTCCCACTCTGGAAGGTCCCAGGATCAGTTCCCGGTGCCGCCTAAAGAGAAGACAAGCAGACACAGAAAAAAACACAGAGAGCCGACAGCGAGCACAAAATGAGGTGGGAGAGAATAAATAAATAAGTCTTAAAAAAAAATACAACAACTAAGGCCTGATTCTGATCTATAATCACCTTTATATTTTAATAATTATTCAGACTTGTATTATTCTTTGATTTGTTGACAAGCTCTAGGTGTTAAAGCATGAGGTCTGGTCATCAATTCAATCCTTCAACAGGCTAATTAGTTCTTTTGAATTCTACCATGTTAAGTTGCACATCTAATTTAGTCAGGAAGACAGATGGATGGACACAATACAATTTTTAAACTGTTAATGGTGTACTTAAACTTTCTGGGTTCTTCAAATATCTTGTAAATTATATTTCTTCAGTGGAAATGTCTATAAATAATTGTAAAAAGTGGTTTTAATATACTATATTCTGCCAAAATATGTAACTCCTATTTTTTTACTAGTCAATAACTTACTAGCTTTTCACAGTTTAAATGGTTTTCTTGGATTTTTAAAAATAAATTCTGATGAATTTTTTGCCTTGTACTTTGTCAGCCATATAAACTTTGCTTAAGGAAGTGCTTAAGATACATATAAGGTAGCTATTTAATTTTATTTCAATGCTGGGACTACAATTTTAAGTTTAAGGAGACACATTCATAATCACTCAGCTTTCTAACTCCCCTCTTCTAAAATAAATGAGCTAACCCTGAGAAAATCTGGTAGGCACAAAAATGATCATATAAAACACATTCCTATTGCCTGTTTTCCCTCTAAAAAGGAGGAACGTAGACCACCTATTTGTTAAAAATGAAAAGCTGATCAATTGCTTCATTAACTGAACTTCTTATACTGAGAATGTTGATGGTTGACATGGGGTTAATAATCTGTACCAAAGAGTGAAACTGAGGTGTTCTATGAGTTGGATAAGGATTACAGATTTAAAAGTAAAACTTTTTGGACTAATTTGGATGATATAATAAATCATATTAGAGAAACTACAATAATTAACGATCTGGTTTAAGAAAAAAATATATAAAGAGAAAATAGTTAAGCATGTATGGAAGATAATGATCTAAACTATATTTACATTGGCTCATCTGGTTACCAGCCTGGGACAAGAAACCTTTACTATTTCAATAATGAGCAATCTGTAAAATAAATGGCATTTTCTGTGAAAAAGTTGAACATATTGTTTTAAATACCATAATCTGCTTCACTGGCCATGCCAAGTATGATAATGAATAAAGCAAACTAGAAAGGCCTTAATATTTGCTCCAAGTTAGTCCAGAAAATCAAGATGGAAACAAAAACCTAGAATTAAGGGAGTTCTAGAATAGGTAACAATATCATACATTTTACAAAACCTGACTCTAATTGGGACTCTAATTACCACCATGGGAGATCGACCAAATGGATATTACACCTGAAAGATAATGTTTTTTGGAGAATTTGCTTACCGACTAAAGGAATCTTTCGGGAAAATGACTGTAGTAAACAAACAGTAGAGTAATTAAGGAAAGAAAGGAGATAGAGGCTTAAAAGTATCTGAAAAACTGGAAACACTCGTGAATTTAGGTAAGAGATTGATGATCTTGATACTCAGGGTGCAAAGGAGAGGTGGTGATGTCTAGATCTTATAGTAGAATGTTCCAGTGAAGACCTGTAGAATATGATGAGTCAAAACCACAAAACTGTTTCTCTCGTTTTAGGAACACCAGACTAGGGATAAAGCACTCTCACACCGTGAACTGGGCAGAAACCTAGGAGACAATGCGAGTTGAAAGTGGGACCAAAGGCAAGAAGAAGAAAGGAAATACTTATATAATAATTTAAATTCTATGAAAGTTGGAATGTACTCGTAAGACACACAGAAATTCCCAGGACTTAGGAACACAAAGCTCTCACTTTGCAATGTAGGGACTACTAAAATCTTAAAGTAAAAAGCAAAAGAATACCTCTCCTTTCAGGTATGTCATTGAACTAGTGGTTGCTACAGGAAAAAAGAAATGAAACTTCCATTAGAAAATTAGGCTATTTAGAAGAAAGACAAAAAATAAAAAAATTATTATTTATATTTTTGGATTATTAGTCAAATTGGCAATTTTTTAAAAAGTAGTATGATGTTCAGAGGAAAAAACAAACAGATAAGATAGGGAATGGGAAGATGGAAATGAGCGTTAAAATACATGAAAAAAATTGCTTTTCCTGCCATGTAGCATACTAGATATCCTGAAAAATTCTCCTGTTAAAAATTATCTAGGTGAAAAAAAAGAAAAAAGGATCTTCCACAGTCATATTACAACAACAAAAGAATGGGAGAATCAAAGAATGAGGGAGAGATAGAAGGAGAAAGCAAATGAAGGTAAGAAGGGAAGAAAAGAAGGAAGAGAGGGAAGGAGGAGGGAAGGAAAATATGAGGGCTAAAATGAGGAGTAAACTACAAACCTAAGAGTAGTTGTGTCCTTAGATCATTTAGTACCAATCTCAGTATTCTAGGGTGTCCTATTTTAACAGCCTAAAGAAAATATGAGGAAAGCCTTAAACCTATTAAAAGATAGCAATACTCTAAGGGAAACAGTGGACCATGAAAAAAAAAATCCTTACAAAGGGGAGAAAAACAAGAAAGCTCTGTCAAGGCCCGAAAGAAAGAAAAAACAAAACCAAAACATTCTCTAAACCCCTATACTCCACTGAAAATTCCTAAGCAATGGTCTGCTTTCAAATGGTTGTGGTGTTTTCATTTGCATTTTTGTCTGAAATTCCAAGCCAAAACATTAAAGTAAGAAATGGGTCTTTGACCAGTGGAACTGAATTGATGGTTCAGAAACAGACCCTCACATCTATGGTCAAGTGATTTTTCACAAGGCTGTCAAACCCACCCAGCTGGGGCAGAACAGTCTAATTAACATGGTGCTGGGAGAATTGGATAGCCATAGCCAAAGGAAAGAAAGAGCACAGCACGCCTATCTCACAACTTAACACAAAAATTGACTCAAAATGGATCAAACACCCAAATATAAAAGCTAGAACCATAAAGCTCCTAAGACCTGGTGGTAGGAGATGGACTCTTAAACCTTACACCAAAGCACAAGCAATGAAAGAAAACATGGATAAATGGGACCTCCTCAAACTTAAACACTTTTGTGATTCAAATGGCTTCATCAAGGTAAAAAGGCAGCCCACTCAACGGAAGAAAATATTTGGAAGTCACATATCTGATAAGGGTTTGATTTCCATTCTCTATAAAGAGATCATACAACTCAACAATAAAAGAGCAAGCAATCCAATTTAAAAAATGGGCAAATGACTTATACAGACATTTCTCCAAAGAGGAAATAAAAATGACCAAAAAGCATACGGAAAAATGTTCACTATCACTAGCTATTATGGAAAAGCAAATCAAAACAACAATGCGATATCATCTCACACCACACAGAATGGCTTTTAAAAAACGGTAAACAATAAGTGCTAGAGAGGATGTAGAGAAATAGAAATACTTCTTTACTATGGTGGGAATGTAAGATGGTTCAGTCTCTGGAAGACAGTTTGGTGGCTCCTCAGGAAGCTAACTATAGAACTGCCATATGATCTGGCAATTCCTCTACTGGAAATATATCCAGAAGAAATGAAAATTGTGATGTGAACAGACATTAGCACTTTGGTGTACACAGTGGCATTATTCACAATTGCCAAAACATGGAAACAATTCAATTGTCCATCAACTAATACATGGACAAATAAAATGTGGTATATACAAATGATGGAATACTATGATACTGTAAGAAGAAATGAAATTGGGATGCATATGGTAACATGGATGAACCTTGAAGACATTATGCTAAGTGAAATAAGCCAGACACAAAGGGACAAATATTGTGTGATCTCACTAATATGAAATAAATACAAAGAATAAAAACATGGAGTTAAATCCTAGAGTGCAGGTTATTAGCAGATATAGGTAGGGCTGAGAAGAGGTACTGATGCTTAATGTATGTGGAAGTTTTAATTAACTTGACTGAAAAAGTGTTGAAATGGGTAGAGGTGATAAACACATTATAGTGAGTAGAACTAACACAGTTGGCTTTTAAACAGGATTTTAGTCTAGGGAAATAAATGTAAATTGAAAGAAAGCTAGAGAATAATCTAAGGACTGAGTAACCTAGTGAACCCAGAGGTAGATGAGAATTGTGGTTAATATACAAATACAAGAATGTCCTTCTATGAACTAGAACAAATGTACATCACTACCGCAAGGTGGTAAGAATGTGGAGAAGTATGGGAAAAATACCATTAATGTAACCTATTGACTATAATTAACAGCAATACTGTAATATTCTTGCATCAATGCCAAAGATGTGCTATGATAATAATCAGGGTATGAAAAAAATATACCAAATATATGCAATAGACCATAGTTAGTGGTAATAGTCTGTTGATAGATATATCTCATAATCTGTAACAAATGTTCTACAATAATGTAGTGTGTTGGTGGAGAGGTGTTGTATGGGAATTCCACACATGTGCATGATTGTTTTATAAGTTCACAACTTTAATAGAAATACATTTTTAAAAATTGGTCTTTGATTAGGAATAAACCTGAAGCACTAGAAAAAGCAAACGCAAACTGTAAAACTACACACACACACCACAGACCAACTTGGCTATTTACTGAGAAAGTCCTGATAAATGTCTTCATCATTCACAATTCTGAAATACGTGATGAAATAAATCACCATGGGTAAAGAAATAACAGAAGAAACAAGGAACAGCCAAACTAGACCATCAGGAAAATTATTTACCATCAAGAAATTTATTACCTAAAAGAAAAATTATATAAAGCATGCTAAAAATATATAAAGACATAAAAATGGAATGGAAACACGAGAAAGGAAAATGATACCATCAAAAAAGAACAAGCCCATTTGAAAAAGAATCGATTTGAACTACAAATTATGCATTGAAAAAATCCAATAGACAATTTAACAACGGTTTAAGCCTAGATGGAGACAGAATAGGGAATGGAATAAATATCTGAAAAAATTACTCAGAATGCATTATAAAAACAGGGAGAAAAATATGTAAGATATATAAAAGAGGTGAAGGAATCAATGAGAAAATCCAAAATATATCTAACATAAATTCCACAGAAGCAAACAGGGGGGAAAAAAAACTTTAAGTTTTCAAGTATATACATTAAAATTTGAAGCAAATCTACTAAAAGATTAGAAAATTAAAGTATAACATCCAATAACATTTGTTACAGCCACCAAAAGCCAGGAGAGGAGAAAAACCTGAAGGATAAAAGAGCATGGTAAAGGGCACATGGAAAATGGTAAAAACTGATCCATACATTCAGTATTTATTACTGTAAAGCAACCACCAAGTTAGAGCTATAAAATGGGATAATTTTTTTAAAAAGTATAATTAATCCAAAAGAAGACAGAATTAAAGTAAAAGAATTACAAAGAATAATTGGGACAACTAGAAAAGGAATGGCAAGATGGTGGATTTAAACCCAAATATATCAATAAGTAAATAAAATACAACTGGTCTAAACATTCCAAATAAAAGATTGAAGTTCTCAGCTGCATTTAAAAGAAGGTATATGTTGTGTACAAAATATTGTTTTCTACAATAACCTACTGGAAAATTAACTATAAAAGTATTTATAAGAATATTCAGTAAGAAGTACTTAGGTAAAATGTATAAGCCCTGAACATAGAAAAAAACAAAACCTTATTAGTAGAAATTAAAGACGACGTAAATAAACAGAGAGTTATACCAGTTAATACGTAGAGAAAGCTAAATATATTAAAATATAAAGTTGACATCTTAAAATGTCAATTCTCACCAAATTGATTTACAAATATAACACATTCCTGATCAAAATCCCAGCAGGACTTTTTGTAGGGTACTGACTAGCGACTTCTACAATTTTCTTTTTGGCAATATAAAGTACCTAAAATAGGCAAAACAATTTTGAAGAGGAACAAAGTTAGAGGACTTCTAATACTGATTTCAAAACCTGCTATATAGCTACTCTAATCAAAACAGTGTAGTACTGATGTGAAGAGAGGTATGTAGGTCAAAAGAACAGAAGGGAGTCTAGAAGAAGAACCATACATATAAACTAACTGATTTTCAACAAAGTTGTGAAAGTAATTCAATGAGAAAAAAATACTTTTCAACTAATTAAACTGGAACAAGTAGAAACTCATGGGGAAAGAATGATCTTTAAATCTTAGTTTACAACCTACTCAAATACTGACTTGGCTTTGGATCCTAGAACTAAACACAAAAGCTATAATGTCTAGAAATCAACATCAAAGAATATCTTTACAACCTGGGGATAGACATTTTAAATAAATGCACATTTGTACACACATACGCACACGTACACATGCACAAACCATAAACAATAAAAGAAAAATAATTAAATTAGAATTATCAAAATGAAAACACTTTTGCAATAAACTCCATTACCTAGAAGATAGAATAGATTTACTCTTCCCTACTCCTTCTGCTAAGTATATCTAAAAGTCCTGGACACTATACATAAAGCAAAAATAAGATGACTCTGAAAGGTGGAGAGAAGAAATCACATCAGTCAGAGACCCCAGGACTGAGGAAAGATAAGTTCCCTGAGTTTTGTTATTATTTTTGCCTCCTACATCTAAGAGTTGGAGTTGAAGAAGCCAGCAATCATAAATGCCAAGGGAGACAGATATAAATACCCTAACAAAGCCTGCTGTCTCTAACCACAGAACCAGAAAAAGAGCAGCCTAGCACGACAGAAAACTTTTGGATAATTACTGATGTACACCAGCTAAATACCACAGAAAAAAGAAATTTGGCTCCAAATCCACCAAATTGCCAAAAGCTGAGTGGTGCCTAGACTTCGTCCCTCACAGGATCCTGTAATGAAGCACCCTAATTCCCCAATAGGGTGGTTTTGGAAAAGGCAAAGTGGAGAGCTGGGATTTTCAACCCTCAGGCAGGAAAAAGGCCACCCTGCCTTATAGCATAGGGAGAATATACAGTGAGCCTGGACTTACTACACCACCTGAAAGTAATGAGATGTCCTTCCCATTCCCTTGGGGTGGCATTAAAGATGATCTAAGGGAAAATTAGGACTACTGACCAGAACAAGGCTACCCTTATGCTGTAGCCATCCTATTCCTCACAGATAGCACGGTATCAGTGAAGGCCTAATAGGGAGCTGGAACTCCCACCCATGGCCAGAAATAAAAAGTAGTATGTCCCACTTCCTTAGGCATCAATGGATGCCAAGTGGGGAACTACGATTTCTACCCTAACTCATCAGTATTGAGGTACTCCACACCCGAGGGAGGGAGGGAGGGAGGAAGGGAAGATAAATAAGGTCCAGAGTCTCAAAACATAATACTCAAAATGTCCAGGCTTTATTGAAAATCACTCTTCATACCAAGAACAATGAAAATCTCAATTTGAAAGGAAAAAGGACAAATTATATCAACATCTAAATGACAGGATAGAATTATCTGAAAAAATTACTATCAGCCATCAAATAAAAATGCTTTTACAAAAAAAAAATAAGAACACATTTGAAACAAAAGGAAAAATAGAAAGTGTCAGCAAAGAAACAGAAAATCTCATCAAGGAAATAAAACATATAAAGAATACATATATAGACATTTTAAAACTGAAACATACAACAACCAAAATTTAAAAATTCAATGCATAGGTTCCATATCAGAATGGCAGAGATTTTTAAAAATCAGTGAATTTGAAGATAGAGAAAATTATTGAAGCTGAACAACAGGGAGAAAATAGACTTAAATAACAAAGAGGGAATGGATATAGCTCAGGTAGGTGAGCACGTGCTTCCCATGTAAGAGGTCCTGAGTTCAATCCCCTGTACCTCCTTAAAAAAAATTAAGGGAACCTCTAGGACCTATGGGAAAATACCAAAAGATCCAATATCCCTGTATTTGGTGTCCCAGAAGGAGAAGATAATACAGAGGAGGGCTGAAAGAGAATTTGAATAATGGTTGAAAACTTTCCCAAACTTGATGAAAGGAATAAGACTACAGATTCAAGAACCCAAATAAAACCAACCCTAAGAAATCCATACCAAGACATAACAAACTGAAAACTAAAGATAGAGATAAAATCTTGAAATCAGCGAGAGGAGAATTACCAAAAGGGTAACAACAATTTGAATACATCAGTTTCTCACCAGAAATCATGGAGATCAGAAGGAAGTGACACAACATTTTTCAAGTGCCGAAGGAAAAGGAGTGTTAATCCCAAATATGGTATTTTATAAAATATCTTTCAGGAATGAAGAGGAAATAAAGATATTATTAGATGAAGGAAAATTAAGAGAATTTGTTACCAGCAGACCTACCCTAAAAGAATGAGTAAAAAAACTTCTTCAATCAGAAAGGAAATAACAAAAACTAAGAAAGAATAATGGGATGCAAAATAACAGGACTAAATATAACAGACTAAATTTCTCCTCATGAGCATCTGAAGCAAAGATATAACACCATCTGATGTGATAATGTATGTAGAGGAAATACTTAAGACCATTATATTTTAAATAGTGGCAAGGGTAAATGTACCTAAATGAAAGTAAACTTTCTACACTTAAAGTGGTAAAATGTCAGTACCAGTAGAATGTGGTAAGTTAGGGATGCACATGGTAATTCCTAAACCACTATAATATCTATACAAATAAAATTACTTAAAATGGAAATATCATAAAACATGTTCAAATTTTTAACATTCTAATTTCAGATTTTAGTAATTAAATGCAAAGCTGTCACTAAAAATTCAAACATCATTTTCTAATGATATCTCCCTCTAGGTAATGTTGATAATTTTTCTTAAGGAAAGTACATCAAGACAAGTATGTCCCTTTCCCTGTACTGAATAACCACACTGAGAGAAGAGAAAATTTAACTCTTATGGAGAGAGGCCCTCATTCAAAGGCTCTTTGTGTAAAACTGTACTGACTTGATTTACCTTTTCATTAAAAAAAAACAAAACCTGCACTTCACTTAAGATAAAGGGAAGCTCAAATTTTCTTCTCTAAAAGCAAAGCATCACAGGGAACCTCAATAGATTAAGTACCAATCTCTCATCAGAAACCATGGAGGAAAGAAAAAAGTGGTATGCTGTATTTAAGGTACTGAAAGAGAAAAACTGCCAGCCAGGAATTCTGTATCCAGAAAAACAGTCCTTTAAAAATGAGGGTGAGTTCAGTCTTCACAGACAGACAAAAACTAACAGAATATGTTACCAAGAGCCCAGAATTAAAAGAGATTCTAAAGGGAATACGGCAGCCTGAAAAGAAAAAACAAGAGTGAGAGACTGAAAAGAGTTTAAAAATGAAGATTATTAAGAAGGGTAAATTAAAGGATAAAAAAAAACAGAAAATAATAACATATGATAACAGAAAGCCAAAGGACAAAATGTATGAAGTAATGAAAAACGTTACAGTAATAGCATTGAATGTTAATGGATTGAACTCCCCAATCAAAAGACATAGACTGATAGAATGGATAAAGAAACATGAGCCATCTATATGCTGGCTATAAGAGACTCACCTCAGATGTAAAGACACAAGCAGGTTAAAAGTGAAAGGTTGGAAAAAGATATTTCAAGCAAATAGTAACAAAACAAGAGTTGGAATAGTGATATTAGTATTGGAAATATAAATTTTAAATGCAAAACTGTTGTAAGGGATGAAGAAGGTCATTACATATTTATAAAAGGGCAATTCACCAAGAAGAAATAACTATATTAAATATTTATGCAACTAACCTGAATGCCCCAAAATACATGAGCCACATACCGGCAAAACTGAAGGGAGAAGATGATTTCTCTACAATAATAGTTGGAGAGTTCAATACACCACTCTCAGTATTGAATAGAACATCTGGATAGGGGATAACTAAAGAAACAGAGAGCTTGAATAACATGATAAATGAACTAGACCTAACAGAAATCTATAGAGCGTTGCATCCCAAAATAGTAAGATACGCATTCTTTTCAAGCACTCGTATATCCTTCTCCAGGATAGACCACGTGTTGGGTCACAAGAAAAGACTCAATTAATTTAAAAAGATCGGAGTTATACAAAACACTTTCTCTGATCATAATGGAATGAAGCTGGAAATCAATAATGGACAGAAAAATAGAAAAGTCTTAAATATATGGAGCTTAAACAAAACACTTAAACAGTGGGTCAAAGAAGAAATTGCAAGGGAATTTTCAGCAAATATTTTGAAAATGAGAACACACTATAACAAAACCTATGGGACACCACAAAGGCTGTGCTGAGAGGGAAATTTATAGCCCTCAATGCTTATATTAATAAAGAAGTAAGAGCTAAAATAGAAGATCTAACTGCACAACTAGAGGAACTAGAAAAAGAACAGCAAACTAATCCCAGACCAAGCCAAAGAAGAGAAATAGTAATGATCAGATCAGAAATAAATGAAATAGAGAACAAAAAAACAAAAGAGAGAATCAACAAAACCAAAAGTTGGTTCTTTGAGAAGATTAACAAAGTTAGCAAACCCTTAGCTAGACTGACAAAGGAAAAAAGAGAGAAGGCATAAGTAAATGAAATCAGAAATGAGATGGGACATTACCAGTGACCCCACAGAAATAAAAGAGGTCATAAGAGGATCCTATGAACAACTGTATGCCAACAAACTAGACAATGTAGACAAGATGGACAAATTCCTAGAAACATTGACCCTAGAAGAAATATAAGATCTCAACAAACCAATCACAAGTGAAGAGATTGAAATAGTCATCAAAAATCTTGCAAAGATGCAAAGCCCAGGACCAAATGGCTTCACATGTGAATTCAACCAATCATTCAAAGACAATCTAATACCAATCTTGCTCATACTCTTCCAAAAAATTGAATAGGAAAAACTGCTCAAACTCATTCTACGAAGCCAACCTCACCCTAATACCAAAACTAGATAATGATACTATGAAAAAAGAAAATTACAGACCACCATCTCTAATGAATATAGATGCCAAAATACTCAAGAAAATACCTGCAAACTGAATCCAAAAGCACATTAAAAGAATTATACACCATGACCAAGTGGGTTTTATCCCAGGTACTCAAGGGTGATTAAACACAAGAAAATAATTAGTAAAATAAACCACATTGATAAATTGAAGAAGAAAAATCACATGATCCTTTCGATTGATGCAGAAAAGGCATTTGACAAAAGACAACACCCTTTCTCGATAAAAACACTCCAAATATAAGAATAGAAGGAAGCTTTCTCAATATGGTAAAGTACATATATGAAAAACCAACAGCTAGCATTGTGCTCAACAGTGAAAGACTGAAAGCTTTCCCACTGAAATCAGGAACAAGACAAGGATACCCACTGTCACAACTGCTATTCAGTATTGTGCTAGAGGTTCTAGCTAGAGCAATTAGGCTACATAAAGAAATAAAAGGAACCCAAACAGGAAAGGAAGAAGTAAAACTTTCACTATTCACTGATGATATGACCCTATATCTCACATCTTCTGAAAAATCCACAACAAAGCCACTAGAATTAACAGACGAGTTTAGCAAAGTGGCAGGATAAAAGATTAATAAGCAAAAATTAATAGCATCTCTATACACTACTGATATGCAAAATGAGGAGGAAATGAGAAAAAATCCATTTATAATAGCAATTAAAACAATCAAATATTTAGGAATAAACTTAACCAAGGATATGAGGACCTGTATTCAGAAAACTACAAAACATTGCTAAAAGAAACCAAAGAAGAACTAAATAAATGGAAGAAAATTCCATGTTCGTGGACTGGAAGACTAAATATCATTAAGATTTCAATTCTACCCAAACTGATTTACAGAGTTCAATGCAATCCCAATAAAAATCCCAACAGCCTTTATTAAAGAAATGGAAAACCCAATTATCAAATTTCTTTGGAAGGGTAAGGGGTCCTGAATATCCAAAAATGTCTTAAAAAAAGAAGAATAAAGTTGGAGGACTCTCACTTCCTGACTTCAAAGCATATTACTTAGTTACACGGGTTAGGAAAAAAAAAAAAACTAGCATAAAGACAGACAGATTGACCAATGGAACTGAAACAAAACTCAGAAATAGACCTTCACATCTATAGTCAAGTCATTTTTGAACAAAGCTGTCAAACCCTCCCAGCTAGGCCAGAACAGTGTATTCAACAAATGGTGCTGGGAGAACTGGATAGCCATATCCAAAAGAAAGAACGAGGACCCCTATTTCATACCTTATACAAAAATTAACTCAAAATGGATCAAAGACCTAAATATAAAAGCAACAACCATAAAACTCCTAGAAGAAAATGTAGGAAAACATCTTCAAGATCTTGTGGTAGGTATTAGTTTCTTAAACCTTACACCCAAAGCACAAGCAACAAAAAAGAAAGTAGATATATGAGACCTCCTCAAAATTAAACACTTTCACGCCTCAATGGACTTTGTCAAGAGTGAAAAGGCAGCCCACTCAATGAGAGAAAATATTTGGTAATCATATATCTGATAAGGGTTTAATATGCATGATATATAAAGGGATCATATAACTCAACAATAAAAAGACAATCTATCCAATTAAAAAAGGGCAAAAGATGTGAAAAGACAATGTCCAAAGAAGAAATACAAATGGTGAAGACACACATGAAAAACTGTTTAACATCACTAGCAATTAGTGATATGCAAATCAAAACTACAACGTAATATCATTTCACATCTTTTAGACTGGCCACTATTAAAAAGTCGTAAAATTTTAAGTGTTGGAGAGAATGTGGAGAGATAGGAATGCTTATTCACTGTTGATGAGAATGTAGAATGGTACAGCAATTGTGGAGGGCTGTTTGGCAGTTTCTGAGGAAGTTGAATACAGACTTGCCATGTGACCCAGCAATACCATTACTAGATATATACCCAGAAGAACTGACAGCAGAGACACGAATAGACATCTGCATACCAATGTTCATAGGGGCATTATTCATGATTGCCAAAAGCTGGAAACAACCCAGGCGTCCATCAACTAATGAATGGAAAAACAAATGACAATGTATACACACGATGGAGTATTACGTAGTGGTAAGAAGAAATGAAGTAAAAAAGCATATGATAACATGGATGAACTTGGAGGACATTATGTTGAGTGAAGCAAGCCAGACACAAAAGGACAAATACTGTATGGCAGCCCTATTATGAACTAAATATATTGTGTAAACTCATGGAGTTAATAATTGGAATATAGACAGCCAGAGAATAGAATGGAGGTAGAAAATGGAAAGCTGAGTGTTAATCTGTGCAGGACTGGTAAAAAAAAAAAAAAAAGGTTGTTTGCAAATCTTTGGAAATGATTACATATGGTGAAAGCCCATCACAGTGTTTATAACTAGCAGAGCTATTATATGGGTATGACAGTTGTTGAAAGAGTAAGTTCAGGGTCATGTATATTAAACTAGAATGAAAGCTAAAAAATGTAACATGGGAATGTATAACATAGTGAAACCTCATGTAAAATATGAATATGGGTAATATTGCATATATAAGACTGGTTTTTACAAAATATAAATATGAATAAACTAGAGAGAAAGAAACAGAATAGCAGCTCTGTATGCCAGGGAAGGCAGAGAAAGACTGAGAGGTGAAGATGTTTTTTCTGTTCGATTTTGTTTATTATTATTTGAAAAATGAAACTGCTCTAAAAATGATTGAAGTGATAAATGCACAACAATGTGATTATACCAAATACCACTGATTATACACTTTGGATGGATTCATGCTTTATTAGTATGTATCAAAACTGATCTGTTAAAAAAACATTTCTTCTCTAAAGAAAGTCCATAAAAGGCATCAGATGACCTCCTACACAAATGTCCCCACCGTGCTACCAGTATCCACTAATTTGTGGCTGAAAGCAAACTTCTCTATTTTTCCCATTGCTAAAATACTACACCAACCCAGGAAATGCTAACTTTAGACAAAAGCTGGAGATAGTACAAGTAATATGTGAATACAGGTAATATGTAGTAATATTTTGAATGTAAACAAGGAAGAATACAAAAACCCTTTAATTATTCTTTATCTATTGATGTACCTAACCTTACATTTTATTGTGGGAGAAAACACAAAGTTTTCACAAGAAATTTAAAATATATACAAAAATGAACGGAACAGAAAAGACATCATATCAAAATATGTGGGATGCAGCTAAAGCAGCATCATGATATCCTTACATTTGAAACACAGAAAGAATGTAAAACAATAACCTAAGTTTCTACCTGGAAAAAAAATTATAAAAAGGAAATAAAGATAAACTCAAAGCAAGCAGAAGGAAAGAAATAAAGATGACAGCCAAAATTAGTGAAATTGAAAATAGGAAGATAATAAAGAAGATCAATAAACAAAAGGCTGGTTCTTTGAAAAAAAATCAATAAAATTGATAAATTTCTAGCAATAATGCCAAAAATAAATAGAAGACATAAACCAAATATCAATAATGAAATAGAAGATATCACTACAGATCCTACATTCATTAGAGTATAATAAGAGAAAACTTCACCAACTTTATGCTCATAAATTTAACCACTTAGAAGAAATGCTGCAATTTTTAAAACACCACAAGCTTCAAAAACTCAGCTGTAATGAAAAGGATAAACTGAATAGTTCTGTAACCATTAAAGGAATCAAATGTGTCATTTAAAAGCTTCCAAAATAGATATCTCCAGGCCCAGATGGTTTCAGTAGAGAATTTTATCAAACATTTTTAAGAATTTACACCAAATTCATAAGATCTCTTCCAGAAAACAGAAGAGATAACACTTTCCAATTTATTTTATTATATTTAATAATAGGATCATATTATTAGGTCTACCTAAACCAAAACCAGACAGCCTCAAAACAAAAGAAAGTATAGACCACTATCACTCATGGCCTTAAACCCAAAAATCCTCAACAAAATTGTAGCAAACTAGATCCGATAATACTAAAAATAGTTAAACACCATAATGAAGTAGGATTCAATCCAAATATGCAAGGCTGGTTCAACATTCTTAAATCAATCAGTGTAATCCATCATATCAACAAGCTAAAGAAGAAAAACAATATTATCTTATCGGTTGATACAGAAAAACCTTGAACAAAATCCAATAACAATTCATAATAAAAATTTCTCCAACTTAAGATTAGAAGACAATAACCACATTTTAATAGAAAACATCTCTAAGAATCCTATGGCTAACCTAATACTTAGTGATGTAAGGCAGAATGCTTTACACTAAAATTGGGAACAAAGCAAGGCTGTCTACTCTCACCATTGTTATTCAACATAATACTGGCAGTTCTAATCAAGTCAAGAAAAGAAAAAGACACAGATCAGAAAAGAACAACTGAAAATGTTCCTAATTCCAGGTAACATGATGACCTATATTAAAAAGCCCACAGCAGTGTCTACTAAAAAAAGTTAACAAGATCTAACAAGGGAGTTCAACAAGGCCACAGCATTCAAAACCATCATGAAAAATCAATCACATTTCTATGAATTAGCAACGAAAACATGGAAACCTAAATTAAAAACACAATACCATTTAACATATCTCAACACCACCACTAAAAGAAATAGGTTAAAATTTAACAAAATAGTTCAGGACTTGTATGCTGAAACTATAAAACACTAATAAAAGAAACCAAAGAAAAACTGGGAAAAAAAAATGGAGAAACATACCATGTCCATGAATTGGAAGAATCAACATAGCAAAGATATAAATTCTCCCCAAATTTATAAACCGGTTTAATATAATTCCTATTAAAATCCCAGCAAAGTTTTTTTGTAGAAATAGGCAAACATATTCTAAAATTTATATACAAAGGCACAGACCCTAGATTAGCTAAAACAATCTTGACAATATAAAAATTTAGGGGAATGAAGCACTCTACCCAATACTAAGGCTTTCTATAGCTACAGAAGTCAAGACAGTATGGTATTGGTTGAGGCACAGATTTACATAGATCAATGGTGCAGAACAGGGAACCCAAAAATGGACCCACACAATTATGCTCAACTGATTTTTAACAAAAATGAAAAAGCAATTCAATGGAAGGACTTGAGCCTTTTCAATAAATGGTGCCCAAGCAACTGGATATTTGTAGGCAAAAACAAAACAAAACAAATAAAACAACAACAACAAAAACCTTGATCTAAACCTCATACATTAGGCAAAAATTAACTCAAAAACGATCAGACTTCAATGGAAAATAGAAAATTTTTAAACTTTTACAAAGAAAAGGGAGGAGAAATGGAAATATACACGACCTAGAATTATGCAAGGAATTCTTAGATTTGACATCAAAAGCATGATCCATAGAAGGGAAAAAATCATACATGTTACCTCATCAAAATTAAAACCTTTTTCTGTGAAAACCCACATGAAGAGGATGAAAAGACAAAACCCATGTGAAAATGATGAAAAGACAAGTGACAATCTAGGGGAAAATATTTACAAACAATATATCCAACAAAGGACCATCATCTAGACTATATAAGAATTCTCTAAATGCAACAATAAAAAATCAAACAATCCAATTAGAAAGTGGGCAAAAAATATTAATTGACATTTCAACTAAGGATTGTCAAGGATCCAAGATTCGAACAATTACCACACACACACAAGGAACCTATGCAGATGACTGCTTAGCACAGAGATTAACACTGCACAAGTGTTATATTGTGGCCAGGGTTGTGGATGGAGACCTTAAGCAAAGAATGTGAAAGATCCCTGGAATTCTATCACGTGCATTTCTAACCATGGGAACAACATCAAATGGATACCAGATGATTATAGAGCCCCTAGGTTCTAGTCCTTACAACACAAAGTTTCTCTGCCTTCCTTCCATTGACTTTCTCTGTAACTAGTTCATTAAACATGCTGTGTTATAAGCTCACTGTCATTAAGTGCAATCACTTTTTGATGCTATTTTGAAAATATTTTGTATCATTTAAAACTTTTTTGCATTTCCAATAAATCAAATGTTTGGATGACTGCTCAGATGAAAAAAAATGACATGAGTATGTTCACCGACTACAATGAATTAAACTAGAAATCAATAACAATATTCTATCAATTAAAAAGCCTAAATATTTGGAAGTTAAATAACTCAGTACTAAATATTCCATGGATCTAAAAAGAAAAAAGGAAATTAGAAAAAAATCTTGATAAAAAGAACACACACAACTAACTGAAACCAGAAATGAGAGGTTACCTCCACAAATCCCACATAGATAAAAAGGGTAATATTTTAAACAATTTTTTTAAAGATTTATTTTTTTTATTTATTATATATCCCCCGCTTTCTGCTTGTTCTCCCTGTGTTCATCTTCTGCGTTCTTCTGTGTCCACTTGTCTCCCCCTGCTGCAGCGACCCGCCAAGTCAGCTCACCGCACAGTGGCCTGCCTGCTTGCAGCGGCTTGCCCTGCTCGCGGGGGCTTGCCCTGCCCGCGGGGGCTTGCCCTGCCCGTGGCAGCTTGCCTTCTTAAGGCGGTCTGCCGGCTCGAGGAGGCCCCAGGCCCGAAACCCGGGGCCTCCCATGTGGTAAACCGGTGCCCTACCAATTGGGCTACAGCCGGCCCCCTATTTTAAACAATTTAAAGCCAAAATATTCTACAACCCAAAATGCAAGAAATTCTTGAAAAAATGCAATTTACCAAACTGAACCAAAATGAAACTGAAAATCTAAATATCCCTACATCTATTAAAGGAATATAATTTGTTATTGACAACCTGCCCACAAAGAAAACTTCAGGCCCAGGTGCTTTCATTGGTAAATTCTACCAAACATTTAAAGAAAAAAATATACCATTCAGAAGGGCTCTTTCATAAAATGTAAATGTAATGAACATTTACCAGTTCATTTTATGAGCCAGCATAACTCAAATATCAAAACCTAACCAAGACATAAAAATTAAAATACGAAATATAGCTCATGAATATAGATACAAAATCTGTAACAAAATAATTGGAAATATAATACAGATACATAATTCTTAATAAAAATCTTGCATTCGACAAAATTTAACAACCAACCACAATATAATCTCTCAGTAATCTAGGAATAGACGGGAACTTCCTTGTTCTGACAAAAGGCATGTATGAAAACATAAAGCTAACATATTTAATGGTGAAAGACTAAATACTTTCCCCCTAAGATCAGGAACAAGACAAGGATATCCTCTTTCATTCCATCTGTTCAACATAATACCGTAGGTTCTAGCCATTAGACTAAAATAAAGTAAATAAATAAAGGCATAAAAGTCAGAAAAGAAAAAAAGTAAAATTATCTCTATTGTGGTTAACATGAAAAGTTTATGTAGAAAATCCTAAATAATCTACAAAACAACCACTATAATAAATAAGTGAACTTTGCAAGGTAGACGTATACAAGGTTAATGTACAGACATCTACTGGAAATTGAAACAACTGGCAAACGCATTTTTCTTTAAATTCTATTTACAATAGCACCAAGAAAAACAAAATATTGAAGAATAAATTCAACAAAAAAACATACAAGACCTCTACATTTTAAAAAATGGAAAACATTGCTGAATTTTTAAAAGACTAAATAAATGGAGAGAGACAGTATTTTCAGGGATTGGAAGGCTTAATATTGATAAAATGTCACTTCACCAAATTGTCCTACTGAGTCAAGGTAACTACAATCATAGCCTAATTGACCATTTTAAGGACCTAAAATATCCCAGACAATTTTGAAAAACAACAAAGGCTTTACACAACTTGACTTTAGACTTGTCATAAAGCTGCAGAAACGAAGACGGAGTGGTACTGACACATAACAACTGACAAGTAGGTCAAAAGAACAGAGCAGACCAGCCAGAAATAAAGTCATACTTTTACCATCATTAGATTTTCAACAAAAGCACCAAAGCTATGCACTGGAAAAAGAATGACTTTTTAAAACAAATTTTTCTGAGACAACTGAACATTCTTATGGGGGCGGTGGGGTGGGGGGAATGACTTTACCCTGACTTAGAACCAATACAAAGTTAAATTAAAATGGATCAGACTTTTACCACAAAAGAAAAAAAAAAAACATGAAGCTTTTTAAAGATAGCATAAAACATCTTTATGACTCTGAGGTAACCAGTGGTTTCTTAGAAAGGTCACATAAATCAGTTACCATAAAAGGGAAAATAATGATAAATTAGACCATCTAAATACTTTACTAAGAATATAGGCAAGCCACATATGGTGAAAAACATTTGCCAACCATATTACTGGACACAAAAACTTCTCAAAAGAAGATGAATGTATAGCAAATAAGCATATGAAAAAGTATGCAACATTAATCATCAAAATTAAAATTAAGATGGCAATGATATGCCACAATACACCCAGCAGAATAATTAAAATTAAATAAGACCAAAAACACCCAGCGTCAGTGAGAATGTGAAGCAATCAAAACCCTAACTCATTTTTGGAATAACTACAAATAACTACAAATAGGTCTATAAATTTCTTATAAATTAAATATACTCTATATCAAGCAATTCTACTCCTAGGAATCTAACCAAGAATAATGATGACCCATGTCCATATATAGATAGAACAAGTATGTTCCTAACAGCTTTATTCATGGTTTATAGTACCCTAAACATGGAACCAGCCTTATTCACAGAATGCATACCGTTTATGACTTTATTTATATGTGATTTTAGAAACATGATTTTTCTATGATGGAAAAATCAGAAGAGTGGTTTCCTTGGTGGAGGGATATTGACTGGGAAAGGGGATAAGAGTAATTTCGGGGGCAACAGTAATATTCTGCTATAGTTAGGATTGGTAAATTTTCAGATTATAATGGTACATGCATTTCACAAAACTCACTGAATGGCATGTTTATGATTTGTGTATTGTCTTTATTATAGACATTGTACCAAAAAAGAAAATAAAATAGAAGGATACTCTCCATTGCATCAAAAATTAGACATAAGGCAGAGTGATAGTGTATTAAAGGATGGATGGTTAAACAGACATAATAATGAAGCCAGTATAATAAAATATTCTACCTGATTAATAATTATCAATTAAGTACTAAAAGTAAATAAAGCTACATAAATGGGAATACCATCCTTCTTCATGTACTCAGTTATAAAATGCTTTATGTAGGCTAAATTTCAAAGTATTTTACAGAAATATCACTTCTATTAATTTCTTAGCATTTATTAATAGGTGAAGCTTTATTATTGAATTCCCTAAATGTGGAAGTTCTATGTGTTATTTAAATAGCTAAGATGTTTCTTTACATACTGGGCGTGTTCAGTCAACTTTTCTTTTTCTTTATTCCAGCCTCACATAACATACCTTAGATAGTCTTTTAGAAGATTCACAATTATGGTCTGTACATGGCTTGGATCCTTTTTCAGTGTCTAGAGATGAAACTGCGAAAATATATTATATTTTATAATGGGTCTAAAGTACTGGATGAAAATATTAAATTGGCTTTTGTAATATAAAACTCATCATATGCCTAGTATTTCTCTTTCATTAGAAATTAAGCAATGTTCCTAATGGTAAATCTCTCCTCAGACACAAATATAAGCCAAAGATTTATTTTATATAAACCAAGTAAACTTCATTCTTAATTGTGAACTTTAGAATTAACCAACTTTGTCAATAACCATTGTTTGATTATTGATATTTAAAAGCAGGTCTCTAAATCCCTGATCTCATTTTTAACAATAGAATTATTTTCACTTTCTATAGTATGTATGTATATGTATATATTTGTGTATTTATACATATACATATATAGGAATATATATATTTATTAAATACCCCATTTAATTCTAACCATACAACATATTGTGTGTCATTAGATAGACAAAATTCTTAATCTCTAACTGTAAAGTAATTGAGATAAGATAAACTATGGTAACAATCCTGGCAAGGTACCGAAGTTGGACCATGGCAGTGGTCATGGTAACTAAAATGCTAGAAATATTCATGCTTGCATACATGCATCTACTCATTTATTCAGTAAATGCTTTTCACGAACCTAATATGCTAGGCATTATGTTAGGTGCTTGGGATATTAAAGTGAACAGCATTGACAAAATTCCTGCCTTTCTGGAGTCTAATGAAGGGAGAGAGACAATAATAAGCATAAGCACATAACCATATTGTGTGGTCAGGTGATATGTACAAGGGTCAAAAAGAAAAGAAATAGAGAAACAGAGACAGTGAGCAAGCAGGGAGACTGGGACTGTGAGATGGCAACGAGGTCACAATATTAAATGGAATCATCATCCATGACAATTGAGCAAAAAACTGAAGGCAGTCTGACCCTATGGGCTCAAGATAGTGTAAAAGTTCTAAGGCACAAACATGCCTAGAAGGACAGCAAGATGCAAGTGCGGCTAAAGTAGAATAAGCAAAGGGGAAGGGAGAGGTAACAAGTGGTCACACTGAGTAGACCATGATAAGGTTTATAATCTAAGTGAAAAGGAAGCCATTATGAGAGTTTTAAAAGAGGAATAACAAGTAGGAGGAGCATGGCAGATTAAATTGTTGGCCATGATTCTTCATTGTCCCTGCATCCACACCTAAACCATGGCCTAACCATGAAAGAGTACACTTTCTCTCCCCGTGACTTTGGGCTTGGCCATAGGACTTGCCAATGGCTCATGGACAGGTTCTATCCTGAGTCTTGGTCTTAATGTGTTTCTACTTTCTCTCTTGTGCTTCTCTTATCACTTTGAGCAGGGCTTCCCTTGGGTGGCTGCTACCACTTCAGACTCGGCCCTAGAATAAAAACACAGATACACCCAGCCAAGCAAAGCTGGATCCACAACTTCACAGAGAGCCATTTAGGCAAGCCCAGCCTAGACAACAGAGTCTACCCCCCACCAACTCATAGATCTGTGAAAATAACTGATCATTCTTTTAACACTGGAGATGAATTAAGTTGCATTTCTGTGTTCAAAAGGAGAAACTGAAAAATATTAGGTAGCTATTGCAGACAAGAGACATAGGTAACATGAACCAAAGAGGCAGCACAGGAAATGTTAAGAAGTAGCTAGACTCTGGTTATATTTTGAAGATAAAGCCAACAAGGTTTCTTGAGAAATTAGTTATGACTCCAAGGTTTTTGGACTTGGCAACCAAAAGGACAAAGTTAAATGAACAAGTTGGGAACGTTGGGAGTGTAGCAGAATTACGGGGGAAAGGATGGAAGAAGTAAGGTCAGATGGTCAGTCTTTGACTTGTCCAGTGTTAAAAAATTAAAGAAAAGAAACCAGCAAAGGATATTGAAAAGGAGAAATATCAAGGCATTATGATATGCCTGAGGCCAAATGAAAAAAAAAAAAAACCCACAGAGGTAAAGAATTCAACTTTAGAAAAGTTGGTTACAGGTTAAGTAAGATGAGCACTGAAAGCTGGCCATTATATTTAGCAATGTCAAGATGAATAATGATTTTGTGGGATCATATGAGAGAAGTTCTTATTGAAGTACCAAGACTTAAAAATCAATGAGGGATTAAGAATCAAAATGTGACTTTGAGGATTTCCATTAACTAATCTTTCTAAACTATAGCATCAATCGTATTGCCACGCTGCTCAAACAGCTTCAATTACTCTCCATTATCTACCAAAATAAATGGGAAAAATCTGATGTTGAGCCCGAGATCTATCAGTAATAAACTTAGGTAAACTGTTCAGTCGCTCCTTGAGACTCCCACTCTATTCTGTAAAACAAGGAGCTGAACAAAATTATTTTTGTCATTCAGTTGTAAGAATCTGATGGGAAATATAAATAATTCAACCTAACAATCAAGGCTCTCTATAATATAACCAAAAGCAATCTTGAAAATTTTATCTTATCCAACTTCTCTATGCATACCCTAGCCCATCAACCCATTCTATATTGTTTACCAAAGATGTTCTGTACTGTCCTTTAAGTTGTCCCTTTTACACAGAACTCTGTCAGCATGTCCCATCAGTAACATTACCTTTTAAAACTCCAGCCATTTTTTATGGTCCTCCTTAATTGTTCATTTCCTTAATGACAACTTTCTTTCTCAGGACCTACAGGGCACTTGGTATCTTTTCTATAGTATTTACATGACCTGTACTACAGTTATTTAAACATTTTCTTCTTACTAGAACGTGATCTTCTTGGAGAAAGATCGTAACAGTATGTTGCCAATTTATGCCTAATCTGTTAAGTAAAATCTGTTTGATAAATATGCATCGATCTGAAGATCATAAAATTGACCACACAAGTATTAATATATGCAAAGTACACTACTGGAAGTCTAGGAAATATCTGCTATTTCAACATAATTCTTCCATATCTTACCAAACTAGTACATGTTGTGAATTTTGTTGTTACTAACTGAACTGATAATATAAGGTATTATAATATTGTGTGATGAAAAAGAACAAACAAGACAACACAATCCATCCCAGTGTGTTGATAAAATCAGACTGAACAGTTAATCTGAAGCAATTTCCAATTAGGACCACAGATTTGGGGGAAAAAAAGTTTTCTTTATGGCATATTTTTGCCTTAAGTCTTCTTAAAATGAGGCTCACCTAGTCTAGGCCCAGAAATACACACGTTTCTAAGATTATCAGAAATCCAGATTGGATATGTAAAGAGCACAGTGCCAAAATCATAGGAAATAGTACACAGACCTTTAAAATAGTATACACCTAAGGGAAAGCAGCTTTTTAAATTACTACTTGCCCATATATACAATCACAACAAAATTATGAGACTGGATCATTATTACATTACACATTTTTTAAATCTGAATCCTTATAAAAGCTTAAGGCAAATACAGCATTTTATTAAAATTGACTATTGACGAAATTAAGGAAAACTGTCAGAAACCACTACACAGAATCAACAGAAACAAAGGGTCTTTCTTATTTATAATTTCAGAATAAATATAAAGTTTACTCAAGTAAGTAACATCTAAGGTGCTATGTGGGTTCAGACCCAGCACTGATACCGGTGAAAGCCACGGCCAGTGTTTCTTCCTGATGCAGTTAGGCACAGTACACAGCACTCGTGTTCTCTAGATGAACTTCTAAAAGAGCTCAGTCATTTCCCAAGTTTCCTCCTCCTTTTTCAGCCTCTATTTATTTAGGCTACCTGAATAAACTAATCCTGTTTGAAAGCACCAAGCCTTTTTCAGACAAGCATTTTATAAGATTACTGCAAAAAGAAAAAAGAATGAAGAAAAATGAACAGAGCCTGAGAGAGCAGTGGGATACCATCAAGCATACCAACATATGATTAATGGGAGTTGCAGAATGAGGAGAGAAAGAGAGAAAGGGGCAGAAAGAATATTGGAAGAAATAATACCTCAAAATTTCCCAAATTTTAGGTAGGAAATGAATCTTCACTGGTAGGAAGTTCAATGAACTCCAAAAAGGAGAAACACAAAGAAATCAACCCTGAGACAATGTAATCAAAGTGTCAAAAACCAAAGACAAACAATCTTGAGGACAAAGTAAAGGAAAAGTGCCTTGTCACATTCAAGAGATCCTCCATAAGATTGACAATCACTTTTCCTTCATAAACCCTGGAGGCCAGAGCAATATTTTTAATGCTGAAAGAAAAGCTGTCAAACAAGAATTTTACAAAAAGCAAAACTGTTCTTCAAAATGAAGGAGAGATGAAGACATCCCCAGAGAAACAAAAGCTAAGGGAGATAATCCTGAATAGACCTTCCCTACAAGAAATTTTAAAGGGACTTCTACAGGCTGAAGTTAAAGGACATTAGACAGCAACTAGAAGCCACATAAAGAAATATGGAACACTGATAAAGATAAACTACATAGAAAATATAAAAGCCAGTATCACTGATCTTTTGGTTTGAAACTCTTTTTTCCATTAAAAGGCAAATTCATAAAATAATAAGGCACAAAATGCATAAAGATGTAATTAGTGAAAATAACAATATAAAGGGAGAGAGGAAGAGCTGTATAGAAGCACAGTTTGGTATGCTACTGAAACTAAGTCAGTAATAATCCAAACTACGTGGTTATAAGTTTAAGATGTCAATTGAAATCCCTAGGGGAAACACTAAGAAATCATCAAAATATACACAGAAAAAGAAATCAAAATGGTTTACTACAAAAACAAACAAACACAAAAGCAGGCAATAATGGAGGAAATGTGAACCAAAAAGATATGACATATAGAAAAATATCAAAATGGCAGAATTAAGTCCTTCCTTATTAGCAATTACCTAAAATATATGTGGATTACTTTAAAGTTCCAATTAAAAGATAGAGTTTGATCAAATGGATTACCAAAAAAACATGATCCAACTATATGGTGTCTAGAAGAGACTCAGTTTAGATTCAAAGGCATAAATAGATTGAAAATGAGAGGAGGCAAAAGGTGTTCCATGCAAATAGTAATCAAAAGATAGCATGGGTGGCTATAATATCAGATGAAATTGAGAGATAAAAATTTTTACTAGACATTACATTTTTATTAAAGGGCCAATTCATTAAGAAGAGATAATAATTACATATACATAACCTAACAACGGTGGCCCCAAGTGTATGAAGCAAAATTTGAGAGAACTGAAGGAAGTAATAGTTCCACAAAAATAGTTAAGAATTCAATATCTGAATTTCAAAAATACATAGAACTAGACAGAAGATGGAGCTTTGCAGTCGTACATGTTTCGTCTCCGCCTCAGCCCCACAATGCCACCTCTGCTGCCCAGCGCACCCCGGGGCTCTGGGCTCCACCACCGCACCTTCCCTACCGCTCAGGCAGCTGCTGCAGTCAGTGCCTTGGTCAGTCGAGCACCCGGCCCTCCGGACAGGCTCAGCGTGCGCGGGGTCAGTTCTGTGGCCCGGCCTTCTGCGGCCTCCCCAAACCTGCGCCTGCAGGTGTGGCACGCTGCACACTGAAGGGGGCAAAGTTTTTGCAGAATTCGAGTGATGAGATTTAGGAGAAGGTCCAGAAGCATAAACCCCTCCCAAAGATGTCTGGGAACTGGGAGTTGGCAGTGAAAGGGACAGAAGCTAAATTAGTGATGAAAATTGCCAGGGACAAGGTCACTGTCACTTTCGACATTAAAAGTAGCATCCCGCCAGCACTCGAGTGGGAGGAGGAGCCCTCACAAGGCCAGGAGGTGAAGAGCAGGAGCCTGAGTTGATGTCGACGCCCAGTTTTGTGGCTGAAATTATAAAAAGTGATGGCAAGAAGGCCCTTGTGCTGGACTATCACTATCCAGAGGATGAGGATGGAAAAGAGGAGGAGGATGTGAGTGACATTTTCTCCATCAGGGAGGTGAGCTTTCAGGCCACCAGGGAGCCTAACTGGAGGGACTCTAACTACATACTCAACACAGATTCTCTGGCCTGGGCCTTGTATGACCGCCTAATGGATTTCCTGGAAGACCCAGGGGTAGACAACA
>PVKH010000990.1:10979-33049 GCA_004027955.1 Chaetophractus vellerosus | reverse complement strand
AGCAAGGCTTTGTTTGTTACTTTGGTTTAGTGTGTTTGGTTTACTTGTCTTTTGCCTTCTTTCCCAATATTACAAATATTTAAACACAATCTTGGGCATGCACTATGAAACATGATAAAAGCCATTATGGATAGTTAAAGGAAGAAAAGGGTAAAGTGATTGGAATAATATTTTGTGATGTCAGGATCAAAAAAGTATGGCTGGAGAGAACACAGTGAAATCATATTAGAGGTAAACTAAAGGTTATAAGATTACTAAGTGGGTTAAGAGGTACCATGACAAAAACAGTAGTAAGGAATAAAGGTTGTATGTGGGTGACTTGGAATAATAGTTCTCAAAATAAAAGAATCATTTCAACAGTAATTTCTTAAAATATTCATATGTACAATAGATGTAAAAATATCATGCAATATAACTATAAAAGAATATTATACTCTTGGGGCATTTTCATATTATGAAAAAGCATACATTTAAAAAATACTAGCTTAAAAATAATAAAATCAATCCATTATTTTTGTTAAAATGGACAGGCTTAAATGGAACAAATACAATTATATATTTTAAATGATTTAAGGGTCCAAAATCAGGATGAAAGTGAAATAAGGAAAACTACATATTCCTACAGTGGGTGTTCTCTTTGCACTTCACAGATCTTTAAAGATAAAGGATTACGGTGCCTCACAATTCTGTAAGTCCAGAGGAAAGGCAGTTAAAAAAAAAAAAAAAAAACACCAAAGACACTGGATTTTCGCTGTCTCTGCAGTCTGTAGTCCAGTGTTCAGCTTCAACCTAAAGTGCTTCCCAGAGCACTTGCATTTTTCTTTCCATTCTGCTGAGGCAGAGGGGACAAAGGCCGCTCTCGATATATGAAAAATAGCCTTCTCCAGTGTTAAGGACAAGGTTTCATGCCCACCCACGAAACTGTAGCTACCATCAGTGGAATGTCAATCACTAACAAGAGGGGCAGGATTACTACAAGCTGACATTAATCACCACCTGCTCTGGAGTTTTGACCAATCATCAAAATGGCTATGCAATCAGGAGCAGGTGAGATATATTTGAGGGAATCAACTACAATATCTATTTCATCTGGCAATACAATACAGCTTTTCCATACAGCTAAGGCATGGTAAACAACTAATACCAAAGAAGTGAATTCCAGAAATTAAGCATGGTATGTTATATTAAAAAATAAGCAAACAAAACAGGTAAGTGCATGTACAAGATAGGCTTAAAAGTGGATACAATAACATTTTTGTGTGTTACTAGCTAAAGACATTTCTCTGCCCTTTCTAATCCATTTCGAACAAATCAAAGAACAGGTATTTAACTTGACATTTAATGATATGGTTGGCTAATTTCAATAAACTCAATAGTTACTTATGCTAGTGATATTTCAAATTGAAACAGAGAAAAGTACATATTCTAGAATTAGATTCCACAGCTAATTGTGAACCTACTATTTGTAGGTTCCTTTTGACAGAAAGGGAAGCTGAGGCTTAAATGGCTAAGTAAAGTCACTCAGATAATAAGAGACAGATCCAAGATCATAGGCCAAGTCTTTTCATATGAATCCAGTTATCTCTGCACTATACGCATTGCAACTTGTCTACATTTTATTTATGTAACATGACACCAAAAATGCATACATTCTGTCTCAGTTTTGGGAAGGGTCACAAAATCAGAGAACAAAATAAGGGTGAAAAGTATCCCTAACTGTGAGGGTTAATTTTATGTGTCAACTTGGCTAGCTTATGATGTCCAGTTGTTTGGTCAAGCAAGCACTTGCCTGATTGTTACTGTGAAGGTATTTCATAGATGGATTTAAATCATTAGTCAGTTGATTGCATCTCAATCAAGAAAGGAAATTGCTTTCAGCAATGAGAGGAGAGTCTTCCTCCAATCAGTTGGAGGCCCAAAGTAAGAACTGATAATATCAGCACTCAGAAAGAAGAACTTCTACCTCTACTTCAGATGGGCAGCTTCTTCTGGGTAATTCAACATCATCTTCATTGGAGTTTCCAACCTGCAGTTCCAGGGAATTCAATGTTCCCTTCAATGAGTTTTCAACTTGCAGCCTGTCCTGCGGAATTTGGACTTCTCAATCCCCACAGTCTTGTGAGTCAATTCCTATAGTAAATCTACCTCATTATCTGTAAGTATCTAGCTAGTTGTCATCTCCTATGGGTTCTGTTTCTCTAGACAGCCTTGACTAATGAACCCACTTTGCACAGTGAAGAGTTGGGACACAAATGCAGGACTTGTAATATAAGTGATCTAAAACCCAATTTGTGACTCTTGGCCCATCACCCTCTACTAGAGTAAATAAAAGGTTTGAGACTGAATAAAACAGCAAAGAAATTTCTTTTGTACTTCAAGCAAGTGGTAGTACTGTTGTTTCATTTTCCCTCTATACATCTCATACAAGAGGAGGAATGTAACTCTCTCTCTCTCAAGTTGAGTAAGAATCTTCAAAGAGATGGCCCCTAGAGATAGACCTATGCCCTTTCAAGTTTGCGGGGCATGTTGAGACTGATGCTGTACGAAAAGTCTACAGGGAAGAGGCTATAGCTGGCTTGCTGTGCAGGGACGTAGAAAGTAGAGAGGGAGTTATACTTCTACTAATGGTGAGTCAAAATTACATGTTCCCAGCCAATCATATGTGAAACTCTTAGTGGCAAACAAGCCTGGGTTTATTTTGGTTAAAATCCTGGTGCTTGCATGTCCTAGCTTTCGTCTCATTTGAGCCAATCATTTAAACTTTTTTCATCCTTCATTTACTTAAGTATAAAGAAAACAAATATGCTTTCCTTTAAAGCAGTGTTTCTCAGTCAGGTATGATTTTGCCTCACAGGAAACATTTGGCAATGTAGGGATATATTTTTGGTTGTCGCCAAACTGGGAAGTGCTACTGGCATCTTACAGGTAGCAGCCAGGGATGGTGCTAAACATCCTATAATGCACAGGATAGCTCCCTACAGCAAAGAGCTATCTGACCAAAATGTCAATCCTCCCATGGTTTAGAAAACCTGCTTTAAAGTAATGCCTACTAAAGTTAAAAATATGTAAAATATCAACTTCAGAATTTGACATTGAATGACCCTTAGGCTGAATCTGCTAGTAAAAGAAAACCCAATTCAAACTGGCTTAAAAGAATAAGAAAAACAGTTTAAAGAGAGGAAGTCCACAGTGAGAATGGGCTTCAGCAGCAGTCAGAGGCTCAGGGATGTTATCAAGGAAACAGGTTTTCCAGCTCCTCTCAAGTGCACAGTGTTATTTTGACTCTAAGTCTGGTCCCCCTCACCCTGCAGATGCCAGTGAATTTAAAGCTCCATGTTTCTGGATTTGCGTCTAGTTAGAAATAGAAAAATATAGTTTCCAAGTACTCTCAAATGATAAAAATGTTCCTTCCCAAATGTGCCCTGTAAGTCTGTCTTCAACATGCATTGACCCATTCCCATCCCAGCCTTGCCTGAGCCATTCCATAACACATGGTTGCAAATTAAAAAGACCAAGAATGTTAGGCTTAGGAAGATCAACAGAGTAAAATGGATGGTGAGTGTGTGTGAATGTGTGTGTGTGTGTGGGGGGGGGGCAACTACAAAGCCAGATACTTCTAGTTATCATCACAATCATTTCACTTGTTACAATTTATTTATGGACGTGGACACTTTAAAACACTAATCTATAAACTTAAGAAACAGCACTTCCTGGACAAATATAAGAAAAGGATCACTGATATCAAAAGAATTGTGAAAATCTAATATGTTGGTCATGTCCTAGTTTTTTGTTGCTGCTGTTTTTATGCAGCTCTAAACACACATATTTGGGTCAGTCAGAAAACAACTTTGAATGTAAACTGAAACATTTAGAAGAGAAAATCATGTGGCTTAACTATTATCTTAGTGTCATATATATATATGTGTATATATATGTTTGTATGCACTGCAAGGATGAAAACAAACATGGACAAATAAGCATACTTTAGATGTATTTAAATAAATAAATAGCTCTGCTTCCAGAGCAATAAGTATTAAGTACAAGAGGATATGATTTAGGAAATAAATTGGTTTCATGAAAAACAAAGTTTAAAATAATGTGGGAGAAAATAGAACCCAGAAGAGTAATCTCATCAGAACAAGGATTCCATTGAGGAATGTGACTTGAAAAAGAGATACAGGAAGACAACCAATCAGGAACTAAGCAGAGCAGTAAGCTCATTTGCTTCTGGAGGATCAGCCACCACCTGCAAATCAAGGCCCGATTTGAGATACCATGTGAGCTGCTTTTGTTAAAGAAGGAGACTAATAAAGACCAGAGAGGCAGGGCTGGAATTCTGACCTTCAATATGGAGCCATAGAAAGTATTCTGATTCCTATATTTTTAATCTAATTTTAGACAGAAGAGAAAGTCAATTAAGCATTCTATAAGGCTGAATCAGAGGATGGAATGTTCTTATGACTCAATACAGAGGAAGAATACAATGTGAAAAATAAAATAATGCCAACGAATTAGTCTTAGAATAATTTCCCTTTGATTTTTAAATAAACCACCTCAGAATGGTTATGAAGAGCCTTCTGTTTGGGGAAGCTCTAGGCTTTGGGGGATGTTTTCTCTCCAATTTGTTTCTCATTCTTTCCCCATAATTATATCCCTTAAGCTACAATTTCTTTCAATTTATTGGTATGAAGATGCTGGAAATTTTTCTCCCTCTCCCAATCTTCCCCCAACAAATAAGTCATTTTACCCCATCAATGGTCTATGCTTTTGGAAATTAGAGGAATATATGTTAGTAGTATTTTTGAAGTGAAAAGTTCTGGAACATCAATGATGATTTTAACACCTGTGACAAAGTGATCTAAAGTACCCTCTGCATCTTATAAAATCCAATTCTTATCATATTAAACACCAATAGTTCAGTATGCCTGGGGGGGGGGAATCAAATCTGAGATTGTTAACTGGGTATAATTTGGAAACAATAAAGAACTAATATATTTCATGAATGAATATAACATGACAACTTTTATGTGCTTGGCTTTCAATATAAACAAATTAATAATATATTGACTTTGTCCTGGAAAAAGCTCATGATTTTTGCAATTCCTAGAGGAGAGGCATGACCAAAGTTATGTTGGCTACCAAAAAGAAAGAGAAACAAGCACTTGTTTACATACCACCTAAAGAAAATCACAACTCTGAAGTCCCTGTTCCTCCCCCATTCCATCCATATTCCATCCAAATAAAGTAGACTCCATTTTGAGTCTTATGATTTCTGTTTCTATTTAGTTATGCAGGTTTATTCGTGCAGATAGAGCATACTTTCATGGCTGCAAAGCATTCTCTTGTATAAAACAATGCAATTTACATAATCATTTTTCTGTCAGTGGACATTAGGATTGTTTCTCACTAATGCCATTAAAAGCAATGGAGCCATGAACATTCTTATACATGTCTCCTTGAGCACATGAAGAAGGGTTTCTCTGGAATTATATTCCTGCTGCTGGAGTGGTCAGGTTATAAGGTATGCATATATTTGATGTCAGTAAGTAACAAATTGTTTCATAAAGAAATTGTACCAATTTATCTTTAATGAGTAGGAAAAACTGTAAATGCTCTACACACACCAACATTTGATTTGTGGATCTTTAAGAGATTGCCAATGTGGTAGGTTTGAAACGATATGTTATTTTGGTTTTAGTTTGTACTTTCCTGTTTATTAATAATGGTGAACATATTTTATGGATTTATTGACTATTTTTATTTCCACCTCTGTGAAATATTTATTTATGCCTTTTGCCCATTTTATATGGTGGTCTTGAAGATTTTAGTTTATTTGCAGTAGATTGTTCATGTAGCCAGTTATATGTGATACATATATCTTCTAGTTTATGGCTTGTCTTTGTATTATAATGGTATTTTAGATTTTTTAAATCTTCTATATCCAAGAGATTTAACTTTCAATATCATTCTGTATGATATCCACATTTTTCTTGACTGTTGATTAATATATTATTTAAATATGTTCCCTGAGATACAAAGAGTTTCCCATTATTTAATTTCAAAATTTTAAGAAATTGTTTGGCATATTTAAGTCTTTAATCCACCTGGAATTTATTTGAGATTATTATAGGTGCAAACTTTCTATTTTCTTTATACATATAATCAATTGTTTTGGAAGCATTATTAATAATCTATTATTTTCTGATTGATCTGGAAAGAATTTCTATCATATATCATTTCCAAATTTTCATGGATTTGTTTGTAATTTCTCTATGCTTTTTCATTAGTATCTTCCTTGAATATCTCAGTGCCAACACCACACTGTCTCAAACGCTAAAGATACGTGACAATTGTTGTTTCTAAGGCCAAGACATATTCTTGTTCATTTTTAAAATAAGCCTTGGCTCACCTTGACCTGTTCTCGTCTACATTAATTTTATAATTATAAAGTTTCATTAAAAAGCTTTTATAATTGTGTTTTTAATGGCATTCAATTATAGGAGAAATTATCTAGGAATAAAACTAACAAAAGATTTCAAAATATTTTTCTTGGAGAGAATTATATCCCTAGAGAAAGTCTTAATCCTTTCTTGAAAGATAATAGGTGATATATAAAAAATGGAGACATATACCTAGTTTATAGATGAAACACTCTCTTGACATCCTAGATCTTCTCACACTAACCTGTATGTCTCTTAATCTCTCTTGCATATTCCTCATCTCCCCACCTCCAGTACCTTTTGTGTAATTTCTTCAACTGAGATTTCTCCTTCAAATTCAACAAATTTTTTTCTGCTGTGTCTAATCTGTTGATTAGATTTTCAAATTCCATTATTATTCTTCATTTCCTGAACTATTATTTGTTTGTTTTCCTCATCTGTCTGGTCACGTTTCATAGTCTCCTGTTCCTATGTACCCTTTAGAGTCCTCTCTTTATATAACACACATATATTTTATATTCTGATTTTATTATTAGCACAGTAAGCATCTGAATTTGTTTTCTTTTACTTCTGCTTTTCTGTTTGTCTCCGTTGTGGTGCCTTTTTGTTTTCTTGTATATTTTCCAAAGTTTTCCTGTGAGTTTATGTTAATGTAACCTTATCTGTGGAATCTAGTGTTTCTTTAGAGACAAACTATGTTTGCATCTGCCCATTACCTTTATTTATTTATTTTTTATTTTTTACTTATTTTTTAAAGAAGATTTAGATTGCATAAGTGTCATATTAAAAATATAGGGGAACCCATATGTCCCCCCTCCCCCCATACTTTCCCACATTAACAACATCTTTTATTAGTGTGGTATATTTGTTACAATTGATGAACACATATTGAAGCATTGCTATGAACTGTGGAATACAGTTTATATTATAGTTTACATTCAGCCCCACACAATTTTATAGGTTATGACAAAATGTACAATGAAAGAAAAATTATTTCTTTTAAAAAAGGGTATTCTACATTCTAGAGCCATATATATTCTTATTATAAATTGTTGCAATTGTAACAATTAAACATAACAGTTCTAATTTAACTTCTTAATTATGTATTTTGCTTGCTTTTGGCTTTTTATTGTCTATTCCTTTATAATTTTGAGGTATTTTTCCTACAGTAAAATGCAGTCACAAAATGTACAAGTTAATGTGAGTACTGACAATTATATATACCTGCCTAACCATTCCCTAAATCAGGTTATAGAACATTTTTATCACCCCGGAAAATTTCATTGTTCTTGTCAGTATCCCTGGCCCCCAGTCCTGACAAGGGTCTATACTGAGAGGACCCCAATTACACATGAGGGTTTGGGAGAATTAAAAACCACGTTCAAGGAAACATACAGTACATTGGAAGTCTTTCCCAAGTTAACTGTATTCTGTGGAGTTTCATATTTTTGAGGTTCTGGTTTCTTTGGGGAATCAAATGTAAAAATGAATATATTCTTTCAGGATAGACAGTTTATATTAATTCTTTTTAACTACATCATCTAGGTAAATCAGTCAGTCATAATAATGGTGATGGAGAAATGGGAGGTAATACTAGCACAGTTGTCAGACAGGACAATAGTGTCTTTATTCTACCAAATTTTATTCTTCAGAGATTGGCTACTTTGGGGGGTAGGGTGGGGGAGGGTAGTACCCAGGGTTGGGGATTGAACCTGGGACCTCATACGTGAGAAGCTGGCATTCAACCACATCTGTTCCCCAGCTATTTATTTTTAGGCAGAGCTACCCCTGGATGGTGGATGGTTTGAAGCAGAAATGAGTGGCTGTAGTTACAGTGGTTTATACCTGGCCCATAAAATTGGGCCTTCCCATTCAGAGGCTCCGTGAAGAGTAAAGTGAGGTCAAATGTTAGGTTGTATATATGTCACCAGATAAAAATTTAAAAAACCATAGAACTGTACAACAAAAAGTGAACTCTGATGTAAAATTTAGACTGCAGTTAGTAGTATATTAATAATAGTATTGTTTCATCAATTGTGACAAAAGTACCACACTAATGCAAATTGTTAGTAACAGGGAAAAGTATGTGGGAGCATATGCGAACTCTACTTTCTAAATGATTTTTCTGTAAACCTACAAATTCTCTCATAAAAAAGAAAGAAAGAAAGATGTATTCAACAGTGGCCACTTTTGAATGGTGGAAATACTTTACGATTTTTTTCTGGTGCAATGAGAACATAATTTCTTCATCATTGAAACACCTCTGACATTTTTCACACACCCTTCTACTCCTACCACAAACACAGATACACTCTTCCAATGGAGGGAGACTGAATTAGTGCATTGATAAAGGAACTAGGCATACTCTTAGTTCTGCCCCATTCTTCGCTTTCCTCTTGGGGACCAGCCTTCTTCAATGAACAGTGAAAAGACTTGCTCCTAGAACTTTGGTCTGTTGCAGTCCAGTGATATCTGTGACCGGGTGGGTTTACTTGTCATATTTCAATATTAAGAGGCCCATTAGCTTGAGATTTAAGCTACCTTCTCCAAATTAGTTTTGTGAGTAATAAAGATGATATTTATCTTCCTGTCTGCCTGAATATTTTATCTTATTTATCAATTGGTTCAGAATTGAGATAGAGAATTAGCTATTTATGTTTATGTTTTCTCTGTAAAGCACCAGGTGGAAGAAACTTCATCTGTTCCTGGGACAACACAGGCAGCTTCAACCTAAAAGGTTTACAGTTCCAACAACGTCCTTGGCTCTTATTATGCAACCAGCAAAGGAGAAATGATAAGAAACAGATGAAAAAGAGCTGAAATTTTTCAGATTGGCTGAACATGAGCCACTATAAAGTTCCAAATTAAATTGAACCAAGTAACAAAGATGGGATGTAGCACAAAGCCAATTAAACAGAAAGCACTAGACTAAAGATAGAAAAAGGGGCCAAGAATAAATATATCTAGTAAATCAGATGGCGACACAACAACAAAAAACTATAATCCATTCCAAGAAACAAAAGGATATGGCCCAAGTCAAAGGAGCCAACTAAGCCTACAGATGACATAAAGGAGTAGAGATAACTGATCAGAGATGTTCAAACAACAATGTTCCACAATATAGGTTGCTGGTAGAAGGGTGATGTACAGGAATTCTGCACATAATGTATGATTATTTCGTAAGCCCACAACTTCTCTAATTAAAAAAAATGAAATAAATGACTGGCAGGTGAGGTATTTAATAAGCATAAAACAATTATGCTAAAAATGCTGGAGATTTATTTAAAGGAAAATATGAAGAGTGGTGGAATTCATAAATAGTAAAATCAGTATATGAAGTATCTCCCTAACAACACGTTTATGAAACAATTTAAAAATAAAGAGTGATTTTAAGTTTTAGTCCTCAGAAACACAATGCGATTTTAGGTCTGGGTCCAAAAATATACAAGAGGAGGCTGAGACATTTCATTACACTAGAAAGTAAGAAAAACTACCAGAGTCTAATGAAAGGATTTAGGAAGCCACTGAATAGAGTTTTTACTAGTCAAATTTGTGGTAACTTAAGCAACATACTCGTACTCAACAAAAAATCAAACAAACCAATACAAACCACATTAATTTTAAGGATGCTAGGAGACCAAAATATTTTGAAAACTGATAAACCTAAAGGAAAATAATAAAGAATCTATCCAGCATTTTCTCTACAAGAACTGTACCTAAATGTATCAAATAGTGAATGAGAGAAAGTACTACTTTATAGAAGATTTTCAACTAAAAAATGGAGAATGATAGATTTAGAATATCACCACTTTTCAAACCCTAATGAAATAATGAATCTATGCAAAAATCAACAAATCACTAGTGAAAGGCTGATGGATAACTATATAACAGATGTGGCAGTCTCACAATACTTGAGAGTTCAAAGAATAATTTTAACATCTCAGAGAGAGAGAGACCCAGACATTATGTTCCTCTTCATAAAAAGGCAATCAGAAGTACACAGCACTATCAATTAAAAAAAAAACAGGTAAAAATTTGAATCTAGATCATATCTAACTACCAATTTATAGGAAATAAAATCAACAGGAAAAAAAAAGAAAGTCAGAAAATTCCAGAATCTATATAGAAGAAACCAGCCTAGTTTCTTTAATTAATTTCAAGAGGGGAAAATGAATGAAAATTCCATATATTCAAAGATAGCTAAGAAACATACCAATTAAGTGTAATTTGTGGAACTCATTGGATCTCAATTATAAGAAACCAATAAGAAAAATAATATTTATGAGGCAATTGTGCAATTTGGACACTCAATTTTGCTTAAGGGAGCAATGGTAATTTTTTAAGTGTAGTAACAGTGTTTCAGACTCGATAAAACAAAAAGTCACTTGACATCTAGCAATACATGCTGAAACATTTACAGATGAAGAGTAGGATATTGGAATTCGTTTAAAAATAATGTGTGTGTGTAGAAAGAGGATAGGGGGATAAATGAAACAAAATAAGCCATTTGATGGTATTAGTGAAGCTGGGTAATGTGTACTTGGAGATTTATTATTCTGTTCTTTCTATTTCATGTATATTTGAAGTTTTCCATGATAAAAGATGACAAAAATATTTTAAGATGCAATGGAAAATGAACTCTAGTAGGGGTTTTTCCCAAAAATGATATCTCCATGAACAATGAAAAACAAGCACTATCATTAAATGCTTTACCATGCAGTTCTGTACTTACTAGACAGACTTTTCTATGTCAAAAATTGGTTTTGATATAAGATTATTTGTTTAACTATTTGTATTTATATGTCATCTTACTAATTGCATGTAGATATTTAAACATTAGTAGAAGTTTAGTTTTTGAACCTTCCAAATTATTCATTTCATTGGTCAGCAAAATTTTTCTGTAAATGGACAGATATATCATATTTTAGGTTTTCTGGCAATATAGTCACTGTCACAACTACTCAACTCTACTACAATAGCATGAAAGCAGCCATTAACAATATGTAAATGAACAGGTATGGTCATGCTGCAATAAAACATGGCTTACAAAAACAAGCAGGGCTCTGGATTTGATCTTTGGACTATGGTTTGCTAAGTCCTGAAAATTATTAGTTCAAATCAATATGGTATTGACAAAAGAAACAACAATTTTGAGAATAAGAATTCCAGAAGTAGATTTCAGTATAAATTAAAATAAATGACAAGGGTGTTATTTTTATTGAGTAAGAAAAGTAAGATGAATTTCACAAGTTTAATATATGATGCTGAAATACCTAATATCCATAGAGATGTAAGTTAATTTAGATTACTTCATCACATTATTTGTAAATGTATATAAAGATTGGTTGAATATTTAAATATGCAAAACAAAACAGAAAAATGTTTATATAACCATGTATGGTCAATGATTTGGGAGACGTCTTAACCAACACTGAAAACTTAGAGGAAAAAGACATATTTACCTATATGAGAAACAAAACTTATATAATAAAATATTTTTAAAACAAACTTAATAGACAAATTATATGCTCGAATTAATATTTGCAATGCAGATGGCAGAGAGTATCTAAAATTGATTAGACAAGACAAGCAATCTAATAATAGCAAGATAAGAAAAGGATACAGGGTGGTAGAGAATACATGTTGCTTACCAATGTGTATTCTTGCCTTCTTCCTTAATAACAGAAATCTGCTTTTAAGCCAGGCACGCTGCCAACAAGGTAAAATACTACTTTTCACAGACTTCCTTGTAGCTGTATGTGGTCAGACATATCTTTGGGCCAATACGGTATAGATAGAAATAATGGGTGCAATTACGGAAAATTTCTTTTACAGGGAGGGAATAATGTCTTCCTCCTCTTTCTCCTCAGGGTACCTGGAATGTGGATTTAATGGCTGTAGTTCCAGGTCCTAATTGCAGACCATAGGGAAGGCTAAAGATGGCAGAGAACAGAATAGGGACTAGGACCCAGGTCACACCAGGAAGGCAGCGATACTGCCTACCTCTCAGTTTCTTTTATAGCAAAGAGAATCAACATTCTATAGGTTTAATATACTATTATTTTGGTGTTTAGTTTGATGTAACTAAATACAACCCTAACCAAAAATAAGGAAACAATTCACTTAAAAGCAAAGCCAATAGCCCACAAACATAAAAAGATACTCAACACAAATTAAATTGACAGTGAGATATTAATACCCATCAGATTGGCAGAAATTTTTAAAAGAGTGATAATAATTGTGGATGGCTTAGAAATGAGGGGATACTTACAGGTGACTAACGGAATGTTAATTTTGACTTTGATAGCCTTTTTAGAGAATTACCTGGCAATATTAAGAGAACCTTTAACTCAAATGTCCACTTCTGAGAATCTATACGTTTGTAGAGAAAAAGAAAAAGAAAGTATCTTTTTGGTAAAATATAGGTTCCTTGTAGAGTATGTTTCTAGTGGTAAAAATTAAAAGAAACAATATAAGTGATACCAATGAGTGTATGATTAAATAAATTATTACCAGATTCATTAGAAGGAATAAATTGGAAATATAATAGTTGACTTGGGAGGATTTCCATAAGGTATGCTTAAATCATCAATGTAAGCCCGGGTTTATGAAAGCAAACACTGATAACATATATATATGTACAGGGTTTGAATATGTTTCCACAGACACGAAAAGCAAGATTGTATTGGAGAGGACAAATAAAGGATATATGAATAGACTATACAAAGATAATTTACTATAAACATGTAAATCCTGTATATAAAATATCATAGAAGTGATAGAGAGCATAACAAAACATATGAAATTATAAATACATTGTCATGGAATACCTGTGGTAGGGATAAGGAATGTTGTCATTAAAGAGGTGAAGTAAGAACAGAATGTAAGGAAAAAGAAAAGTATTACCCCACCCCAAAATGGGTCTGCACAATGTCTCACACGATTCTTTCCTATTATTAAGAGCTCAATAGACCCAGAAAACACATTTTGTAGTGTGTGTGTGTGTGTGTATGTCAATAGTGTGGGAGTAATCAACAAGATATTAATGTTTAATCAATATTATTATTAAATATATTTTAGTATGACAGAAAATAACGTAAATATTTTTATGTATTACCCAAAACCTCAAATTGCATTAGTCTCCTCCTAAACAGTTCAAAATTTACTTTAGTTACTTCAACTTTTTTCACAAATTAGAAGAGGATACTTTGAACACTGGCAACTATAATGACATTAATATTTACGTGACATTACTATTTACAATGACCAAGAAATAACCAGCACTATAGTTGCTGCTTAGAGTAGTATGTTGTGCTGTTTTTTCTTTCCTTTTTTTTTTTGTTTCATTTTAACTGAATAGATTTTGGGGTTCATTTGCAATTATATTAGTTAATTTATAAGAAAAATTGTTACTTTCCCTTTTTGGAAAATGATACACTTCAGTATTTTAAAACATTTCTTGAAACAAACAAGTCAATCAGTCAAGCCACATAATAATTTATCCCTTAAAATTAATGGATGATGAATACAGCTGACTGGCCTATAAACATAAACTATATCTCATATGTATCCTATATTTGTTGAGACCATTTGAATCATGATCAGGAAGAAGAGAGAAACCTAATCACTTAAAATAAGCTTATTTCTCCAGAGATATATCACATATCCCAGCTAACATAAGAGGTATTCCCTTTATTTCTTCTCCAAAAATATTTTGAGAAAGACATGAATTCCCTGTTGTGTACATAACCATGAACTAATAAGAAAGTGGTATAATCCTTCATACTCCCTAGGGGTTACTAGATTTAAAAATCAGATCAGGAAATCGACTATTATAGAAGGAACTGTGTCTAAAGCATTAACAACAGAGAAGAGAGGAAGGAATATTTGTCAAACTAGGAAACTAGCTTACAACTTCATAATATATATTGTTTTAAAAAATGTGTAAAGGATAAGAAATCCTCTTAGCAACTGGTGCACTGAGTAACAACTGATAGTTTTTAAAACTTCCTATTTTGCTTTAAAGCCTACAGCACTCAAGCTCTATCTTGGGCAAAACATGAGTATCTCTGCATTAACTGGCATATCTAATGTTACAGTTAGGAAACACTCCTTAAGAGTCAACATTTAAACTCATAATGCCATCTAGTAATGGTTTTTTAATAAATAAATGTATTCCTTAAAACCACAGAGCTAAAGTCTAGAAGATAGGTTTACAGGAAACAAAGGGAGAATAGGGTGGTGAGCTGATGGCCATATGGGCAAAATCTATGATAAGGTGGAAGTATGTAGTTGTGCAGTGGATGAGCAATGCAGTGATGCAATGATGTGACTGGGTTCAGTGGTGCTGGTCTGTTAGGGGAATTAAGTTGGGGGAGTTGGGTTAGACTATCTGTGGAACTGGGGGGAGGGCTGGGGAAAGGAGCAGGTGAACTCTGGGGATTTGCAGTCTGTGGTTAAAATAAAAATGTTCTTCTGGAAAATATGGCAGGGAGGGCTCCTGGTGTAGGGCTTCAGGTTTGGGAATATATATGGGATAGGGAATTTTCTTTTAGCAAATATCGCAGGGCAGGGTTACTGGTGTAGAGTGTTGGATGTGGGGGTAGGACAGGGCACTCCTGGGGCAGGCTTCTATGGAACATGTAAGTGTTCATTTTGCCATAGCGTGTTATATAAGTGGGTGGAGAACCACACAATAATCAAGAAAATATCAAACTTCCATCCTGGGGAGTACCGCTATGTTCTCAATTACAGGGACAAGAATCCCTCGAAATGATAGGCAGTGCCTAATAAAAAAAATAGACCAATATGTCAAGCACTCAATATTATTGCAAGTAAGTATGATTCTTACTCTTCAAAAATTGAATCAATGATTAGGTAGGTTCCGAGGGGAGGGGAAGGGAAGAATAGAATAGATGAAACCCAGGGCATTTTTAGGGCATTAAAATTTTTCAGCATGATTGTGCAATAATGGATACTGGCCACTTCAAATTTTGTCAAATCTATAAAAGTGTATGATACAAAATGTAAATCATAATGTAAACCATTGACCACGGTTAGTAACAATGCTTCAATATTTGTACATCAACTGTAAAAACAGTACCATCTGCATGTAAAATGTTATTAAACAGGGGAAGTAGATGCGGGTTAAGCAATTGAGCTCCCACCTACCACATGTGAGGTCACAGGTTTGATTCTTGGTGCCTCCTAAGGAAGACAAGCAAGAAAGCGAGCTGACACAACAGACAGGCACAGCAAGTTGGCACAACAAGATGACACAACAAGAGACAAGGAGGAAAACATAATGAGAAACACAACAAAGCAGGGAGTGGAGGTGGCTTCAGGAATTACGCTCCTCCCTCCCACATTGAATGTCTGGGGTTTGGTCCTCAGTGCCTCCTAGAAAAACAAGGAAAATGAACAGACACTGCAAGTGCAAACAATGAGTGGGTGGGGAAAAATAAAAAGATAAAATAAATCTTTAGAATAAATAAATAAATAAATAAATAGCATCCTTTTAAAAAAATGTTACTAACAACATTAGGGGAAAAGGGGTAGGCCCTTTGGTATATGGGAATCACTTATATTCTTTATGTCACTTTTCTATATCCTAAAGCTTCTTTGAAGATAAAATGAAAAAAAAAATAAAACACTGGGGGAATATATGGAAGAAAATGTCACCATACATACAAGACAACAGATCTTACAGCAATAAAAGACACGATATCTAAAAAGAAATTTTTTATTATTTCAAATTGTTTTAACTTTTTGGTATTTTATTGGTTATTTTTTAAATTATTATTTCATTTTTTAATTAATTTTATTTGGTTGTTTTGTCGGTTTCACTTTTGGAGAGGTTTTGGATCACAACAGAGTCACAGCAGTGGTGGGAGAGATCACTGGTACAGGTTGTCAGTGATATGGAGATGCATGGGAAGGGGTTCACCTAGGGAATGCCTCTAAGACATATGAATATGTTCAAGTATTCATAGGATATTGTCTCAGTGGGTGGAGATCCATATAATAACCGAAGGAATATTGAATTCCCATCCTGGGGAATTCTGCTACATTCCCTAATAGGAAGAATCCCCTACGTACAAGGTCAATGTCTAGTGAGGAAAGACAGACCATTAAGCCAGGCCCTGATTTTGATCATTGTACTTATGACTATTTTCTTGTGAAATTGAAACTTAGCCTAGTGTTATACACTGCCTTAGAGTTATCTCCTGAAAGCCTCCTTGTTGCTCAAATGTGGCCTCTCTCTAAGCCAAATTCAGCATATAAGCACACTGCCTTCCCCCCAGTGTGGGACATGACTCCTGGGGATGAACCTCCCTGGCACTGAGGGATTACTACCAAGCACCAACTTGCAATGGGTCTAGAAAAAGACTTTGACCAAAAGGGGGAAATGGTAATTACAAATGAGTTTTTATGGCTAAAAGATTTCAAAGTAACTCGGGATTTCATTCCAGTGGTTATACTTATACAAGTTTCAGCACGATCTCATTGACTACCACAGTAAACAATGCCTTAAATAGTGTGGCTCGTGAAGGCTCTAGAGATATCCGGAAACTATAAGCAGGGCAGACAGCTAAGGAAATGGGCTCCCTGTCACTGGGCCTTACTCTGGAATTTATGCTCTTCAGTGTAACAGAGTTAGACTCATTTATAGGTTCTTTACACATGGCTCTTCAGCCCCTTTTATTTGAACCTATAATTAGCACTATACTTGATAAAGATATGCCCCCGAGACTTAAATCTTTGGTTCATCCATGTGCCAGTTGAGCCTTGAATTTCAGCAGAGTTGCAATACTTACTTTTCAGATCATTGGACTCACTGAGGACAACTAACAAAGAGATGATGATGGACAGCACCCATCCCAAGGAACAGAGGTTACCTGCAACAGCAAGCAAGATAGCTCCATCCATTTGCCCCATGGGATGTAAACCCCCTCTCAATTAGATGCAAAGTGGGCATCACATTCCAAAATCCTCAAGATTGGGGAATGAACAATGGACTAAAGTAGACTTATTATTATTCTACTATAGACTTATTTCTTAAATTTATCTCTCCCCACCCCTTTGTTGTTTGTGAGCTTGATGTATCTTTTTGCCTTCTTTGTTTCTTTAGGAGGCACCGAGAACCAAACCCAGGACCTCCGATATGGAAGGAAGTGCCTAATCACTTAAGCTATCTCCATTCCCTGCTTTGTTGTGTCTCTCATTATGTGTTCCCTCTTGTGTCTTTTGTTGCATTATCTTGTAGCTTCAGCCTACCATGCCTGCCTGTCACCCCAGCTTGCTGCCTTGCTCATCCTTGTTAGGAGGCACCAGGAACCTCTGCTCCCTGCTTGACTGTGTCTCTCATGTTTTTCTTCTTGTGTCTCTTGTTGTGTCATCTTGTTGTGTCAGCTTGCTGTCTTCTTTTTATGAGGCCCTCCCATGTAGTAGAGGGGAGCCCAATCACTTCAGCCACATCCACTTCCCTAGACTTATTATTCTAGCAATGGAAGAACTCTTATCATTGATATAAAGGCAGTGGCCACCAGAGGTTCTGAGCAATGGGAGAGGGGAGAATAGGTGTAATATGGGGGCATTTTCGGGACATTGGGTTTTTCCTGCATAATAATGCCATGACCAATACAGGCCATTGTATATTTTGTCATAATTTACAAAATTGTCCAAGACAGAGTGTAAACTGTAATGTAAACTGTAGTCCATGGTTAGCATCAATGCTTCAATATGGGTTCACCAATTGTAACAAATGTACCAAACTAATGAAGGATGTTGTTAATGTGGGAAAGTGTGGGAAGGGGAAGGAATGGGGCATATTGGAATCCCTTATATTTTTTGTGTAACATTTATGTAAATCTAATGCTTCTTTTTAAAACACTAGTTTAAAAAAAATACAGACAAAACTGAGTTGGTAACAACCTATTTTGATCATGGGGATATGTAAAATGATGTCAAGTATAACAATTATAAGTCTAAATAATAGAAGTAAAATTCTCACTAGAGCTAGGTACAAGCAATATGGGACCCAGTGTAAGTACTGAGAAGATGAGATGATGTAGGGAAAAAGATGGAAAGGGGAATTATGTGACCACACTAGAAGTTATAAATTGTTCCTCAAGCTGTGGCTATGCTGGCTTGATATCTAAAGATGGTTTCCATCTTTAGAGAATGTGAGAACACACTTAAATACAAAGCAATACAATCTAGTAGCCATCTGTGACAGTTTGAGATTTTTGTGAATCCCAAAATGAAAAGATTATGTTTCAAAACTAATCTATTCCTCTGAGTGTGATATCTTTTGATTGTCTGAAATTCAGTGAGGGGCTTCTGATTAAGTTTAACCGATAAAATCAATTTAGGGCTTTTGATTGCCCATGATAGGCATGACTCAGGTTGAGTCCCCGACTTCTTGGTGGGCTGATATAAATGGACATTCACTTAAGAAGATATACGGGAAGAGAGAGAGCTCTATCATTTTTGATCCTGGGGCCCCAGGGAGAGATGAGCCATTCACCTGATAGTTTGCAGTTAGCTTAGGAAGAGTTGATACTGCTATAGGAAGCCCTGAGAGACAAGCACTATGCCAGCCTGCAGCTGAGATTGGGAAGAAACTGGGTCCACAGAGCCTGAAGAGAAAGATGCACAGGAAGGAGAGACCAGGCAGAGAAGCAACCATCCTGCTTCAGCATGTGACAACTGACTTTGGTGTGAAACAAACATTGAGATGGACTTTTTAGGGACTTGTAACTGTAACCACTTCCCCCAAATAAATACCATTTATAAAAACCAACAGTTTTCTGGTACTTTGCATTGGGACCCCTTTGGCAGGCTGATACACCATCTAAAAGGGCTATTTCAGAGAATACTGGCACATGGACTTTTTCTTTTTTAAAATTATTGGCCTTCATGTGATGGCATGATCTCCTTGTATCTGGATCATAGAAGGTAATGTTCTCAGGCTAGAAAATTCTGGGAACTGGGGTGGGGAGAAGGAGCAACTTAGAGTGGAGTGATAAGAAAATCAGATTTTTGAAGAAACTCTCCATTTTGACACTGTTATCAGGAGCATTAAGTCCCATTTATTAAAAAGCCCCATCCCCAAAAAAGTGCCATCTTAAAAAAACACAACAGATATGTGATTGTGATTTCCTTTAGTAATGCTTGCACAATAGAGATTTGGGGGAATAATTAATTATAATTTAAAATCGTTCCCCTGATAGGTCAAAATTCAGAGCTTTAGAGGTTTAATGTACCATGGATTCCAGCAGATAGGAAATTAATTCCAATCAAGCACAAGTAACTACTTTTAGAGACCAGTTTAAGGATCACAAAGATTGTCTCAGATTTATTTAATTTTTTTTTAAATCTGGCTATCTAAAACATTTTGAGGCAGGACCCATGGAGCAATCTCCTAATTTGAAAGAGGAAAGGTACTTGAGCTAATAAATGAATTCCGCAAAGTGCCAAGATACAAGATCAACCTAGGAATCAATTCAACTAAAGAAGTACAGGACCTATATGGAGAAAACAATGCTAAAATAAATTTTAAAAAGACTTAAACAGGGGCCGGCTGGATAGCCCAGTGGATAGGGTGCTGGTATACCACATGGGAGGCCCCGGATTTGGTTCCCGGGGACCTCTCCTAGCGGGCAGACCGCCTTGAGAAGGGCAAGCCATCATGGGTGGGCCAGAACCGCCTTGGGCAGGGCAAAAAGCTGCTACGGACAGGGCAAAGCCACCACGGGCAGGGCAGGTCGCCCGCGAATGGAGCACAGCCAGCCACCCATGAACTGAAGCATAGCCGGCCGTGAATAGAAGCAGAAGCCGCCCACAAACGGGGAAAGCCACGCCTGCACAGTGACCAGTCTCGGCGCGTTGCCGCAACGGGGGGGAGGGGAGATATGTAATAAAATAAAATAAATATTTAAAAAGAAAAAAAATGACAAACAAATGGAAAGATATTCCATGTTCATGGATTGGAAGACTGAATATTGTTAAGATGTCAATCCTACCCAAACTGATTTATAGATTCAATACAATTCAATATCAAAATTCCAACAGCTTACTTTACAGAAATAGAAAAAGCAATTACCAAATTCATTTGGAAGGGAAAGTGCACCTAAATAGTAAAAAGCATTCTAAAAAAGAAAAGCAATGTAAGAGGACTTCCACTGCCTGACCTGAAACACATTACAAAGCTACAGTGGTCAAAACAGCATGGTATTGGCATAAAGCTAGACACATCCATCAGAGGAATACACTTGAAAATCCAGGCATAAACCCTCATCTCTACTGCCAAGTGGTTTTCGACAAACCTACCAAAGCCCTGTTAATGGGACAAAACAGTCTTTTCAACAAATGGTGCTGGGAGGACTGGCTATCCATAAGCAAAAGAATGAAAGAGGACCCCTATCTCACTCCCTATACAAAAATCAACTCAAAATGGATAAAGGACCTACATGTAAAAGCTAGGATCATAGAACTACTAGAAGAAAATGTAGAGAAACATCTTCAAGATCTTGTGGTAGGTGGTGGCTTCTTGGACCTTATACCCAAAGCATGAGCAACAAAAGAATAATTAGGCAAATGGGACCTACTCAAAACTAAACACTTTTGCACCTCAAAAGGCTCTGTCAAAAGGGTGAAAAGGCAGCCAACTCAATTGGGAAAAAATATTTGGCAATCACATATTCAACAAGGATTTAATATCCATGATATATAGGGAGATTTTACAACTCAATAATAAAAAGACAAACTACCCGATTAGAAAATGGGCAAAAGACTTGAATAGGCATTTGTCCGAAGAACAAGTAAAATGGTGAAAAAATACATTAAAAATGTTCAACATCACCAATTAAGGAAATGCAAATCTAAACTACAATGAGATATCATTTCACACCTATGAGAATGACCACTATTAAAAAGACAGAGATCTATAAGTGCTGGTAACAATGTGGAGAGATAGGAGCATTTATTCACTGTTGGTGTGAATGTAGAATGGCAGAGCCCCTGTGGAGGATGTTTGGCAGTTCCTAAGAAGTTGAAAATAGATTTGCCAGCAATACCACTCCTAGGTATATACCCAGAAGAACTGAGAGCAGTGACATGAACAGCCATCTGCACACTGCGGTACATAGTGGCATTATTCACAATTGCCAAAAGATGGAAACAATCCAGGTGCCCACCAACTGATGAATAGATAAACAAATTGAGGTGTATACACACAACAGAATATCCTTCAGCTTTAAGAAAAAATAAAGTTATTAAGCATATGGCAACATAAATGAACCTGGAAGACATTATGTTGAGTGATGTAAGCCAGACACAAAAGGACAAATACTCTATGATAGTGCTACTATGAACTGCATATATTGTGTAATCTCATGGAGTTAATAACTTGAATATGGGTCACTAGAAAAAGATTGAGGTTAGAGAATGGAAAGCTGAGATTTACCTTGTGCAGAATTGGTAAAAAGGATGTCTGTTAAACTTTGGAAAGGAATAGAAAAGGTGAAAGCACAACATAATGTCTGTAACTAACAGTACTATTATGTGAGTACAAAGGAGGTTAAAAGGGAAAGGCTAAGGTTATGTATCTTACTAAAGATAAAAAAT
>PVKH010000990.1:0-10879 GCA_004027955.1 Chaetophractus vellerosus | reverse complement strand
AATTTGTAAAGATGAAGTTAGATTAGTGATTATGTAGGTCTGGGGAAGGACTGCTAAGAGGTGTGGAGTTTTTCCTCTTTGGAGTAATGAAATTGTTCTAAAATCTTTAATAATAATGAATGCACAGCATTGTGATTATACTAAAAGCCATTGATTATACACTTTGGGTAGATTCTATGGTATATGACTATATCTCAATAAAACTGCTTCATAAATAAGTAATTGCTCAAGAATAGACATAAATAGCAGCTATGTACAACAGGGGAAGCATAGAGAGATCAAGGGGATGAAGAATTTTCTTGTTAGCTTGTTTTTTGTTTATTAATATTATTATTATTGAAATAATGAAAATGCTGTAATGATGACTGAGGTGATGAATGCACAACTATGTGATTATACCAAATACCATTGATTGTACACTTTGGATGCTTTATTAATATATATCAATGAAATTGATTTGTTAAATAAAAAAAAAAAGAAAGAGGATGCCTAGATCAGAAAGTCAGATAATAAATGTAATTACTGTACATGAAGAGGGAGCTTTTCAACCTACAGCATTAGGGTGAGCAGAAAGCCTCCTCCAGAGGCTGGTTCCTAGGAAAGTAGAATTTGGACATACTGCATTTCTTACATACAATGAGAGAACTTGTTCATTTCCTTTTGGTCCTGGAGAATGGATTAACACAATCATCAGCACTTAGGCTAACTAGAAGCATAGAGAAAAATTAAAAAGGAAAAGAAATATAAGGTTTCTTCTTATATTCCAAATTTGACTATACAAATTTGGAAATGCTACAGGTCACAAATGTTCAAATATCAATAAGATATGATTAATTTAATGCCCCAGAGAATGGAGAAATGCCAATCATCTACACAAGTAATACAGGGGCAGGCAAAAGGGAGTTACAGGCTCTTCCTGGACAAAACTCGATTTCCCCAAAATTCACCAACTTGTGTTTAGATATGGAGTCACAATAATTACCATAATTATCACAATAATTACCAAGATGTCATTAACATCATTCTTCCTCTACTCATATAGGATCTTCATCCATGTACAAATTCAATAGAGAATCCTTAGAACAAGTCTTACATGTACGCATGGACAAGTCTCATTTCTGACATCACCACTGCTCCACTAAGTGCTATTAAAACTAACTACTTTCAAGAGTTGTTATGAGGAAAAGATAATATATGTACATATGAATGGTTCATAGCATATATTCATGCGTTTTATCTATTCATACTTCCACCAATACTTACTTATCACTTGAAGTGATAAGTATCCTAAAAATCAGCATTTCCCTTAACAGAGTCATAATTCTACAATAACAGCTACTTGATTAGCAAATTCTATATTAAAATGTGTTTATTCTTATATTCAGAAAATATATTTTGAGTACCTATAATGTAGCAGGGATATACCAGAAAATAAGAGACAAAAATTCTATCCATATGGAGTTAATATTCTGGTGGGGACATTAGAAGCAAACACTCATCCTACCGTATCTTTTTGCATTAGCCAGGGGCAAAGTTCCCACATTTAATAGGCCTCTGGTCTATATACTCATGTCCCTAATGTCATAATCACCACTATTACAGCCATCATCTTCACCACTATCAAGAACAAATAGTTCACACTGTCACTTAAGAGCTCTGTGACTCTAGAAACACATTGTGGCTCTTGATTATGAGCCTCTTCATCTATGAAATAAGGACATTGGACTGTATTGGCTCTAAGTTCCTTTCCAATCCTATTATTCTATGCTGTTATAATCACACCCTTCTCTCCAACTTCTCAAAACTAGGATCCATTTCTCCCTCCCGAAGGAGGTCAAGAACTTGCTTATAAATTTGTTGTTGTTTTTCCATCACATACTTGCAGAAAATAATAATCACACTGCAGGATCTCATGGCATTCTGATTTTCAAGTATCTTCTCTCCTTCCATCTATATATAGTCATATTCACTCTGCATCGGTCAATGCCTTGTACAACCATGCCTTGTTACTTGTGATCACCTACCATGTTCCAATGCCAAATTTTCAAACATCTTCTAACCACTAGATCTCACAAAGAAATTCATTTGCCTCTTTTCATTCATTAGAAACTTCAGCCTAAAAGGCCTTCTAATCCATTCAACACTCATTGGCTCCTTTCTGTTTACCTGTGATCCCTTTAAAATGAGTGTTCAGCTGTTTCCATGCGACTCTTACCACCTTTCCATAATTCCAAATGTTCTGTGGTATTATCTACAACAGTCACCAGCTTGTTTGCACACACTGGCCTACTCCTCCCTTGCTTTCCCGAAGCTACAGAACTTTGCTGGAGAGAGCAGCAACGCATATACAAGGCATCCAGACCACCAAAACTCTTTCTGACTAAGAGGAAAAAGGATCTTAATGCTTAATGGAAAACTCTTTAGTAAAGTCTTACTGAGCCTTTGGTGTAAAGAACTGGTTCAAAACCCCCCTCATTTTTTCAGAGAGGCAACTCCTACCCTAATTTTTTCATTATTGACAGATATTCTTTCCTCTCTTCCCCTGAGATGGAGAGTCCACTGATACACTTCCTCACTAAGTGATTTTGTAATTAAAATGTGTCATTTGTAAACAGCAGTGTGGCCTTCGATTTTTAAAATACTTTCCATTAATCCTTTTGATTAGAGTGTTACTCGTTTTCTATTTGTTCATGTGCTCTTTGTTCTTCTTTCCTTGTCTTCTACTTTAATTGAATGTTTTTACAATATTTTACCTGCTCTATTGTCTTTTTAGCTGCAAATAAATATCTTCCATTTTTTTAATGACTGCTCTGGGGTTTGAAAAATTCATCTTTTATGCCTGTCCTGAAAACTATAAAACTGCTTGGTAAGAATGTAATCCGCTTTTTTAAAAAGGATAATTCCATTATCCTCATGTAAAATACATCACTCATTGTCATGTATTTTACATGAATATGTATTATAAATGCCACAATACATTATTTTGCTTTAAGAAGTCAATAATTTTCAAAGAACTTTCTGTGTGCTAATCAGAAGCAGGTTTACTTATTAATTACATTTGATTATCTTAGAGTTAGTGAGATGTTTGTTAAAATATCCCACCATAATCATGGAGCAACTTGAACTCCTACACAACTTGGGGAAATAAAGTGGCATAGACACTTTGGAGAGTTTTTTAACAGGTCCCTATGAATTTTAATAAACATAGATACCTTGGAGAAAATGGGTTCCGTTTGAGACCACCACAATAAAGCAAATACTAAGTATTTTGGCTTCCCAGTGCATATAACTCTTATGTTTACAATATAGTGTAGTCTATTAAGTGTGCAATAGCATTATATATAAAAACAATATCATACCTTAATTTTTAAACAATTTATTGCTAAAAAAAAATTCTATCCATTAACTGAGTTTTCAGCAAGTCATAATCTTTTTGCTGGTAGAGGGTCTTGGCTCGATGTTGATGCCTGCTGACTGATCAGGGTGGTGGTTGCTGAAGCTTGGGGTGGCTGTGGCAATTTCTAAAAATAAGACAACAATGACGTTTTCCCCATTGATTGACTTTTTCTTTATGAAAGATTTCTCTGTAGGATGTGATACTGTTTCATAACATTCTACCTACAGTAGAATTTCTTCCAAATTGAATAGTAGATTTAGCATCATAATGGTCCTAGAATTTTCAGAATAGTAAATAGACATTAGGTTCAACTTAAAGTCACCAGGTGCATTAGTCCCTGACAAGAGAGTCAGCCTGCACTTTGAAGCTTTAAAGCCAGGCATTGCCATCTCTTCTCTAGCTATAATTCCTAGATGGCATTTTATTTCAATAGAAGGCGGCTTCATTTACATTGAAAATCTGTCATTTAATGTAGCCACCTTCGTCAATTATTTTAGCTAGATCTTCTGGATAACTTGCAGCAACTTGTAAATCAGTCTTTGCTGTTTCACTTTGCAGTTTTATGTGATGGAGATGGCTTCTTTCCTTATACTTCATGAACCAACCTCTGCTAACTTCAAACTTTTTTTCAGAACCTTCTTCACCTCTCAACAAATTCTGCCGAAACTCATAAGGGATATTGGTCCATAATTTTCTTTTCTTGTGGTATCTCTATCTGGCTTTTGCATGAGGTTAAGCTTGGCCTTATAGAATGAATGAAGGAATGTTCTGATCTCTTCAGTGTTTTGGAAGAGTTTGAGCAGGAATGGTATTAATTTTTCTTGGAATGTTAAGTAAAATTTTCCTGTGAAGCCATCTGACCCTGGGTTTTTCTTTGCTGAGAGATTTTTAATTACTGATTCAACCTCATTGCTATTGATGTGTTGAGTTCTTCTATTTCCTCTTTAGTCAGTGTAGATAGTTTGTGTGTTCTAGGAGTTTGTCCATATTTTCCTAGGTTTTCTGATTTGTTACCATACAATTGTTCATATATCTTCTGATAATACTGTTTATGTCTGTGAGGTCAGTTGTAAAGTTCTCATTTACATGTCTAAGATCCATTTTAAATTATATTTAATGTATGTTGTGAAATAAGGGTTCACTTTCGTTCTTTCGCACGTGGCCCATTAGCTGTTCCAACCCTACTTACTGAAAAGACTATTCTTTTCCCATTTAATTGTCCTGGAACTCACTTGAAAATCAAATGACCATAAATACAAGATTTTATTTCTCTATTCTTGCTTGAATTCCAGTAATAAATATGTCTATACTTTATCCAGTACCACGCTGCCTTGATTACTGTAGCTTTGTAGAGAGATTTGAAATTGGAAAGTGAGAGTCCTCCATCCTTTTGCTTCATTTTCAAAATTGATTTGGCTATTCTGAGTCACTTGCATTTCTATATACATTTTAGCATCAACTTGCAAATTTTTGTAGAAAAGATATTTGGAATATTGCTAGGGATTAAGTTGAATCTGTAGAACAATATGGGAACTATTGACATCTTCCTATTATGTCTTGAAGAAAAGATTTCTCTCCATATATTTAGATTTTTGAAATTATTTCATTGTTCTGTAGTTTTCACTGTACAAATCTTGAACGTCTTTTGTTAAATTTATCTATAAGTATTTTGTTCTTTTTTGTAGTATAGAAGTTATTATTTTTCTTAATTTCATTTTTTGAATGTTCATTTAACGGACAGAAATACAATCGGTTAAGTATTTTAATCTTGTATTCTGCAACTTTGCTTGACTCTTTGATTAATTCCAATAGATTTTTATTTTTATTCTGTAAGATGTTATACATAAAAGACCATGTCATCCACAAACATAGATTGTTTTAATTCTTCCTTACAATCTTGATATCTTTACATCTTTTTCTTGCCCAATTTCTCTGGATGACTATATAATTTTGTCCAAATTACTAATTTGATTTTTTCATTTGTTATAGACCAAATTCGATTTTCTATTTCATCATGAGCTAGTTTCAGTAATTTTGTCTTTTAGGAATTTGTCCATTTCATCTAAGTCATCTATTTTGTTAAGATAGAGTTTTTCACAGTATTCAATTGACAATCCCATTTACTTCTTTAAGGTTGTTACTGATGTTCTCACTGTCTACCCTGAATTTCATAATTTGACTATTGTCTCATTTTCCCTTGGTCACTCTTGTGAAAACTGTCAATTCCATTGATTTTCTCAAAGAAAAGTTTTGATTTCATAGATTTTTTCGATTGCTTTTTTTATTTTTTGTTTCATTTATCTACACTATAGTTTTTAGTATTTCATTCTTTCTGTTTCCTTTGGGTTTAGTTTCTTCTTTTTTTCTAGTTCTTTGAGTTGTAAAATTAGATTGTTGTCTTTTGCTCTTTCTTCTGTTTCAAAGTAGGCATTTACAACTAATAATTTCCCTCTGAGCACTACTTTAGAAGCACCCCATAACTTTTAGTATGCTGCGTTTTTGTTTGCATACATCTCAAGCTATTTTCTAAATTTCCTTGGTGATTTCTTCTTTGACCTATTGGTTATTATGATTGTGTTAATTTACATGTATTCCTGAACTTCCCCAATTTCCTTTGTGTTAATGATATCTCACTGTTGGATTTCCATCCTTTTAAATTACTGAGGCTTATTTTGTGACCCAAATATTGTCTATTCTAGTAAATGTTCATGTGCACAATTGACAAACCTGTGTTCTGCCATTGTTTGGTGGAATTTTCTATAGATGTTTGATGGATCTAGCTTGTTTATAATGTTCATATATTCTATTACTTAGTGAACTTCTAGTTGTTTCCATTATTGAAAGTGAGCTTTTGAAATCTTCAACTATTATTGCTGATTTGCCTATTCTCCCTATAATTCTGTCAATTTTTGCTTCATGATTTCAGTGCTCTGTTTTCAATTGAATATATTTTTTAAAATTGTTATATCCTTCATATAGAGTGGCCTTTTTTTAATTATGAAGTTTCCCTCAGTTTCTCTAGCAACATATTTTTAATATTAAAGTCTATTTTGTCATATATTAGTATATCCACCTCAGCTCTTTTGTTGGTTATTGTTTGCAGGGTATATATTTTCCTTTTTGTAAATTTTCAATCTATTTGTATCCTTTAATTTAAATTGTATCTCCTGTACATAGCATTTATTTGGATCTGCCTTTTAAATGGATTGTTTAATCCACTCAAATTTAAAGTTATTGATATGGCTGGATTTACATTTCCCATTTGACATATGTTTTCTATATATGTCCTTTTTTGGTTACTGTTGTTGTTTTTGTTCTTCTATTCCTTAATGGTTGCTCTAGGGCTTAAAATCTATATTTTAAATTATCAGAATTTACTTCAAATTTCTACTGACTTATTTCCAGTGAAATATAGAAAATTTGCTCATAAATATTACTGACCCCACTTTTTATACTATTTTTGTTATACATACACACCACATATATGTGGTGGTTTGAAACTGTATGTACCCAGGAAAAGCATGTTTTTTAAATTAATCCATTCCTCAGCATTGGATCCATTATAAGTAGGATTGTTTGAAAAGGTTACTTCAGTTAAAGCATGGCCTAAGGTGGGTCTTAATCTTCTTACAGGGCTCCTTTAGAAATGGAATGAATACAGAGAGACAGAGAGAGCCACAGAAGCAAAAAGCTGAAAGCAAAGAAACCTGGAAGAGAAGGAAGAGACTAGGAAATGCTGCCATGTGTCATGCCCTGTGACAGAGGACGGAGTCCAAGATCACAACAGCTGGTGTTTGGGAAGAAAGTGTCACTTGATGATGACTGCTTTGGACATTTTTCTCAGTCTCAAAACTGTAAGCTTGTAAACCAAAAAATTCACATTGTTAAAACCAACACATTTCATGGTATCTGCTTTGAGGTACTTAGCAGACTAAAACATATGCATTAACCTATAAAGCATTTTACCTACATAAACCTCATTTAATCCTAATATCTAGTAAGGTAGGTATTATTATTATTCCAATTATAAAATAAGGAGGCTGAGAAATATAGAAGATAAATACTAGCCCTAGGTTACTTAGCTGAGCCAACCCCCCCCCTCCCCAAGATGGCTCCTTTGGCTGTTTGCTCATTGTTTTTGCTTGTTGTTTTTGCTCATTGTCTGCTCGTTGCTTGTTTGTTTGTTTATTGTCTGCTCATTGTCTGTTCTTTTTCTTTAGGAGGCAACTGGAACTGAACCCAAGAACTCCCATGTGGGAGGCAGGCACTCAACTGCTTGATCCACATCTGCTCCCTGATCTTTTTTTTTGCGTGTTGTCTGCTCATTGTTTGCTCATTGTCATGCTCACCATCTACTTGTTGTTGTTTGCTCAATGTCTGGTTCTTGTCTGCTCGTTGTTGGTGTGTCTTCTTTAGGAGGCAACAGGAACCAAACCCAGGACCTCTCATGTGGGAGGCTGGTACTCAACTACTTGAACCACATCTGCTCTCCAAGCCAGAATTTTAATATGAGCACATTAAACCTCTGGATTAAGGAAAAGCACCATTAAGAATAGAGGAAATAATTCTGGCTTGACCTTGCACATAGCTAGCTGCACAATAAACATGTTTTGAATCCAGTCTTGGCTCTGAAGTATTTGATCTCTCCTGCATGCAAACTGTGGCTATTATAAGTTCTTGGGCTTGGTGAAATAGCAAACTGATGTTTTAGAAAGAATTATCAAACAAACTTATTTGAAAAGTGGTGGATTGTTAAAGAGGCACTAAAGTGGAAGGAGCAAAAGTTAATTGATTGAAGAGAGACCGAAGTGAAGACATAGACATAAGATAAAATAGCTGAGATCTCCAATGTTCAATATGCGCAAGACCTACAATAAGGTGGAGGGGGTGGCTGGGCAGTGGATGGGGTGATGTTGGTGCAGGGATGTGATTGGGTTCTATGGTGCTGGAATGTGAGGGGTAGTAGGGTGGGGGTGTTGGGTTGGACCATCCATGGAACTCGAGGGAGGGCTGGAGGAAGAAGCAGGTGAACTCTGGGGACTTGCAGGTCTGTGGTTAAAACTACAATGGTGGAAATGCTCTTTTGGTAAATATGACAGGGAAGGGTTACTGGTGCAGGGTGTCAGGGTGGGGGGATATATGGGGTAGGTCACACCTGGGACATCCTTGTATGGAATATGAAAGTGTTCATCTTGTCATAGTGTGCTCAGTGGGTGGAGACCCACACAATAAACAAGAAAATATTAAACTCCCATCGTGAGGAGTCCTAGCTGCTATGTTCTCAATTAGAGGGGCAAGAATTTCTTGAGAAGATAGGCAGTGCCTAATAAAAGAAAACAGACCAACATTTCAAGCCCTCAATTTTAATGCATGTAACTATGAACCTTATTCTTCAAAAATTGAAATTTAGTCATTACCATAGGTCCCAAGGAGAGGAGGAGGGAAGAATAGAATAGATGGGACATAGTGCATTTTTAGGGCATTGGAATTTTTCTGAATGACATTGCAATGAAAGATACATGCTATTATACATTTTGTCAAAACCTATAAAAATGGGTCATGCAAAGTATAAAAACTATATTATAAATTATGGACCATGGTTAGGATTAATGCTTTAGAATTTGTTCATTGACTGTAACAAAAGTACCTCACTAATGAAAGATGTTGTTAATGGGGAAAAGTGGGGGAAGGGAAGGGTGGGGTGTATGGGAATATCCCTATATTTTCAATGAATCATTTATGGAATCTAAAGCTTCTATAAAAACAAAAATTTTTTTAAGTAAAAGTAAATAAAAACAGTTTACAAAAAAAATAAAATGGCTCAGATATAAGATATAAGGGCAGAAAACTAAGAAATGGTTAGGAAGGGATTAAAGAAAAATAGTTTCAGGAGGACCATGAAAGACAGTTTTACTCCATCTTTTGTAAGTATAAGTATTAGTTTCCTGTTAAGATAATTTTTAGACTTCAGAAAATAAAGTCCATATTCTTATCTTAGATAATTAACATATTGAAGAAATTGATTTATTTTTAAATTATAAAAATTTTGATAAAAATAATCTCTTTTAATGACTTTGTCAATTATTATAGCAGTTCTATTTTCAAAGTATTACTATATTAGAAAATGAATTCCCTGTACAGTGAACGATGACCTTTACCATTTAAAAATAAATTAAAAGAAAAAGAGATATTAATATTTTGTAGTCTGAAATTCTCGTTTTAAATTTTGCTAACATTCTTGTCCTTGATATAAAAGCCTGTTAAAGGGTTTTAAAGAGTAATAAAATAGAATCTTTTTAAACTAAAATAGAAGAGATAAAAAATGATGGTTTAATGTAGTAGAGTTCATCATCACTAAAGGAACACTAGAAGAAAGTTAGAAGACAGAAATTTAATCTGTTTTCTGCCAGTAGCTTGCTTTCAGACATTATGTAAATGTAATCTTTTGGGGATTTGTTTTGCTATCTGTTAAAATTAAAATGATGGATACATCCAAGGCCTATTTCAGTAAGGAATTATGATTTTATGACACACTTAACTAGATAAAACTAAAGAAGTAATTAAAAAAAAATAAATTCAGAGACCCAAAAGTCCTCTCTGCCAATATAACAAATGAAATTAATGTTACAGATAACTTGAAAGTTTTTCCACATCTCTTTAGAGAAAGCTTCCTCTTTCTTTTTCTAATTCCTAGAGTTGAAATAATTGTATAGACATCCCTTAATTCATCTAACCATAAATTACGTATGAAAATTTGGCTATTTTCTGCTGTTTGCTATTATAATAATGCTACAGTGAAAAAGCATACACAAATAATATTTCATGCATGTGCAACAATATGAGTGTTATACATTCCTGGAAGAAAAAATGGCTAGGTCAAGTAGGTTTATATTTTTATTAAATTTCTCTATATGTGGTGGTGTAGTACTTATATCCCCACAGCCAACTTATGAGAGTTCTGTTCCACCACTAACAATGTGTTAACAAGCTGCCAAATGTTTGTCAGTGCAGTCAATAAAAAAATTCTATTAGTGCTGCTTTACTTTGAATCTCTATTAAGATAGTGAGGTTGAACATCATTTCATACATGTAAGGGCCATTTTTATCATCTTTTATTAAATATCTATTTATATCCTTTGCCCTTTTTGAAATGGTTGAATTGTTTTCTTGTTCTTGATTTCTAGGGAACCTTTTTTTTTTAAACATATCTATTAATTTTATTTATTTATTTTTTAATATTTATTTTATTACATATCTCCCCTTCCCCCCTGCTGCGGCAACGTGCCGAGACTGGTCACTGCGCAGGCACGGCTTTCCCCACTTGTGGGCGGCTTCTGCTTCTATTCACTGCCGGCTTTCTGTTCGCGGGTGGCTGGCTGCGCTCCATTCGCGGGCGACCTGCCCTGCCCGTGGCGGCTTTTGCCCTGTCCGTGGCAGCTTTTTGCCCCGCCCATGGCGGCTCTGGCCCACCCATGGTGGCTT
>PVKH010000989.1:0-27500 GCA_004027955.1 Chaetophractus vellerosus | reverse complement strand
AACTTTTCCAGTTTTTGAGTTCTTTGATATTTTCTGTTTAACTTCTGGTAGCTTTGTTTAATGGAAATGAACTTCTAACCTCTTGCCTCTTACAACTCATTTTTTCTTTACTGTTCTGTGGTCTACATAATTATATAAATTTCTTTAAGGAAAATGAGTAGTTCAAAAAAGAATACTGTGAATTTCTTTGTTGTGATGGGGAGAAGCCTAAAACCAACCTAAGTCATTTCTTGTTGGAAGTATACACAAACTCATTTGCATGGGAAAATTCTATCATCAACAACTTAGTGTCACAATAAATGTTTATTAAGTGAATATGGTTTTTCATTGATAGCCAGATAAATTGTCAGTGACATACTCTATCGCGGTTAAGAAAACTTTAATGTAATATGTTCGTTTATTATTTCAGAAATAAAATAATGAGGGGCACCGTCTGTAACTCAAACATATAACCATCAAATTCTTCATGGCAAGATGATTTTTTTTTTGGTAAATCTGTTAATGTTTTAAATAGTCTTTCTGAAAACTTAAAGTATTCCTAAATGCTTAGGCATTTTGTTAGGTTTTTGCTTCTCTTTGTCCTTTTATTAAAAACAAGTGAAAAAATAAGCATCCATTCTTTTGGTGATATTTTATAATAATTCCAGTTTTAAATAATTTGAAATAATAATGATTATTAGAATTTTATGAATTTTGTCTTGATCATCAATTATCAACTCAACTCCATGAGCAATGATCATGGAGCTGAAAAATTAAAAGTATTCAGTTTGTCATAATATTCCTTGGTTAAGATATATGAGATTAATTTTTTTCAATCTACATTTCTTTTTTCATTTGGATTTATCAGGTGAGTTTGTGGAATTTCAAATTTAGTGCATCACAAATGAGGGCCGTGGAAAGGACAACTTAATGGTATCAGTGAAACTTTGGGTAAATTGGAATGTTCTTTCAAACCATTTGTCAGACCTTTAAATTGTTTAATTTTATATTCTTTTGTAAGTGTGTTCAATTATTTACTGAAAATAAAAGGCAATTGAATGTATCATTTCTATATAAACACATACCTATTCAACCTATAATTAAGGCACACAATTTAGTATTTTGACTGAAACTCCATAAAAGGTAGAAGTTACACCTATCTTTTAGTTGCTTTGGGTTTGATGCCAATGATAGCAACATAGCAGATAGAAGCCTAGTATTAGTTTATGAGCTTCCCGTGGAAAAACATTCTACTGTGGCAGTAGTGAACACAGCGTCTATGACCTATCTTCAAGTTAGCTGTTTAAACTTATGCCACTCATTGTGAAAATGACAGAATGATAGTGTGAATTACTCTGTATGGACCGTAAACATTCTAGAAAACTTCAAAGTGTATAGAACCTTCAACATGGTATATTAGCACATGACCTTGCTAGAGGAAAATCCTCTTAAAAAATATAGCCATTTCCTTTCTCCTCATTTCATGTGAGAATCACTTCTTGAAATAAAACATTTTATTTGAAAAAATATTAAAAAAAATAATTGAAACATACTTATTGAAAAATGCAATCAACAAATATAAATACAAAGAATGAAGTAAATAGAATTGCAAATCCCATCACCCAAAGACAGCACTGTTGGTTTGGGTAATGATCTTTCCATACATCTCTCAGTTCTCAGGTACACATATAAATATAGATGTATAGAAGTTAACAGAGAATCATACTATACATATCTTATATCTTGCTTTGTTTAGTCTATGTGATGGATGCTGCTCTAAGTCAGTTTATAAGTATAGATTTGCATTTTAATATTTTTTTTCTTTTCTGTTTCCTTTAATAGCAAGCTATAGTATATGAAAACTCCATTTAGTATGGAACATGGTTGAGCATTGACAGTTGATCATTTGTAATTTGCCTGTGTATTATAGTCAAAGTAAATTATGACAATATATGGGCTTTATAATTAAATGTAAATTAAACACAGTTTTAAAATGAGTAATGTAGTCATCTGGCTTTTGTTAACAATTTTTATAGTCACTGCATGGAAATAAAAATAAGAAAAGATTTCAAAATTGCAAATGGTGTGAATTTTTTTTTCTTTTAACTTTACTTTTAAAGAAGCTTTAGATTTCAAAATTGATACATCAAAAATTTAGGGGGATTCCCATATACCCAATCCCTTCCCCTCCCCCAGTTTTCCCCATTAACAACATCTTTCATTAGTGGGCTGCACTTGTTACAATAGACGAACACATATTGAAGCATTGCTATTAACCATGATCAATAGTTTACATTATAGTCTATAATTTACATAGCACATTTTTATGGGTTTTGACAAAATGTGTAATGGTCTGTATCTGTCATTGCAGTGTCATTCAGAACAATTCCAATGTCCCCAAAATGCCCCAAGTTACACCTATTCTTCCCTCTCTCTCCTCTCAGAACCTCTGGTGACCACTACCTTTAAATCAATGTTACAAAATCTTACATTGCTAGAATAATAAGTCTACTTTAGTCCATAGTTACGTTCCCCCCTATGTTTGTTCATTCCTAAGTCTTGAGGATTTTAGGATGGTGAGGCCCACTCTGTTTCTGATTAAAAGGGGACTTAGATCCCATGGGACAGGTGGATGAAACTATCTTGTTTGCAGTTGTAGATACTCTCTGAGTTTTGGGATGGGTGTTGTCCATCATCATCCTTTTGTTAGTTGTCCTTGACAAGTCTGATGAACTGGAGAGTAGGTGTTACAATACTGCTGAGATTCAGGGCTCAACCACCATATGAACAGACCAAAGATTTAAGTCTCTGGTACATATATTTAATGATCAGAGTGCTAATTATAGTTTCAAATGAAAGGGGCAGGAACAGATGTGGCTCAAGTGGTAGAGCGCCTGCTTCCCACATGGGAGGTTCCGGGTTTGGTTCCTGGTGCCTCCTGAAAAAAAGCAAAACAAAACAAAACTAAAACAAACAACAAGCAAAACAAATGAAAAAAAAAACATCTTAGGGAAGTCGATGTGGCTTAGTGGTTGAGCACCGGCTTCTCACATATGAGGTCCCAGTTCAATCTCCAGTCCCTGCTACCTTAAAAAAAATGGGGAGGGGGTGGGAGAAAAGCCATGTATAGGGAAATTATATGTGAGTCTAATTCTGTTATACTGGGGAACATATATTCCACAGTCAGGTCCACTGACAGGGTGCCAAATTCCTGAGATTACCTTGCCTATAGTGTCTAGATGTCTCTAGATCACTCAGGAGCACACCTGATTGAGGCACTGTTTATAGTGGCAATCAATGAGATTCTCCTGAGACATGCATAAGTGTAACCTCTGGAATGATCTCCCGACATTCTTTGAAATCTTATAGCCATAAAAACTCATTTGTATTTACCATTTTCCCCTTTTGGTCAAGGCTTTTTTCCAAATGCATTGTTAGTTGTTGCTTGGTGATAATCCCTAGCTGCCAGGGAGGCTCATCCCTGGGAGCCATGTCCCACAGTGGGAGGAAGGTAGTGAATTTATACACTGAGTTTGGCTTAGAGAGAGGCCGCATTTGAACAAGGAGGCTTTCAGGAGATAACTCCTATGGCAGTATATAATACTAGGCTAAGTTTCAATTTCATGAGAAGAGGTTCTTAAGTACAACCATCAATGTCAAGAGCTTGGCATATTGGTCTGTCCTCTTTCACTAGGCACTGCTTTAGGGATTCTTGCGAAGTGCGTAGGGATTCTTGCCGCTCTATTAGAGTATGTAGTGGGACTTCCTGGTATTGTTTCGGTTATTGTGTGGGTCTCCACCCACCAAGACAACACCCCATGACCACTTGACTATATTCATATTCCAAAGAGACAGGTCCCAGGTGCCCCCTTCCCCACACATCCCTCCATCATTGACACCCTGTACCAGTGACCTCCCCTGCCACAGTTGTGACCCTTCTGTAATCCAAAACCTCTTCAACAACAAAGCCAAAAGAATAATTAAAAAAAATAATTTAAAAAACAAAGTACAAAAATAGAAAACAAAAAATAAAAAAATTTTTATAGTGTCTCTCGGGGAACATACAGAAGAAATTGTCACTGTACATACATTATAATTTTAATAGCTTTATAATCCATTCTTTATGTGTATCATCATGGTTTTACTATTTTAGGGACACTTGAAATGTTTCTAAGTTTTTACTGTGAAAACAATGCTGAGCGTAAAATCTTTTAAAATTATTTTTCCTTAATGTAAATTCTCAAAGTGTTATTCTTGTGTTAAAGGTATGCATGTTTTGTTACATATTCTTAATCTTCCAGAAAGATTCTTGCACTTTGTACTCCTACCACCAATGCATGGTAGTTATTTGTTGTATGTTTTGGAGGGAGGGGAAAGGTTTTTTTTTTAATTATTAAAATAAAACATACGTTTTGTAGTATCGGGCAACCACATGAGATTTCAAAGAAATTACTATTTGGCTTGCTTCTGGCCCGTTTTAATATTCTTCTTTTACTCATTCTCTCTCCCCTCCCCCCTTTTTGTTTTAAAGGAAAACAATGCCTGATGGAAAGTTTTGTGAAATATTCTAGGTGTTTGAAATACTAAATAATGATTATCCATAGGAGAAAAAATTATGCTATCTTTAGATTGCATATTTTTATGTCTAGTGGTTTTAATGTGTATGTATGTTTTATTGAACTTTTGATGCTCCAGGGAAACTTTAATTAAGTTTGTAATAAATTGTAAAATGAAGATTAATGATAATCTGGTTGTATATATTTTAACGTGGAGTCAGATATCAGCCAACAGTTGGTAGAAAAGTTATTTTTAATATGCATATGTATAGGAATACGAAGATGTCTCATGTTATATTGAATTCAATAATTACAAATTTAGAATAGATATGATAATTAATTGCTTTTCTTTTAAAATAGAATTGAGACTTTTCTTGGCTCCTAATGGGTGGTAACTGGTGAGAGCTAGGCTCAACTTTACCATGCTATAATTCTTAGGCGGTTTTGTCATTTGTAAAAGTCACGTTAAAGCGCCATGACCCCTTATCTGTTCAGCCCCTGTTTTCAAATGTTTTGCCTAGTCTTGAGCTAAATGGGGTGGGCAAGAGCCCCACTTCCTCCCTTGCCCTTGTGGAAGTAGGTTGTCGGGCTTTGTTCTTCTTGGAATTTTGGAAAAAGTTGTGGGTTTGTTCTTCTTGGAATTTTGTCCTTCATGCAAATACTCCTCTTCACTCAGCCCTCTTGCTCATAAATTTGCTGTTGCCATTTCATACCGGGTCCCAGATGGTAAGACCTGGAATATGTTCTACTCTTTGGGGAGAAAGACTTCTTCATCAGTGAGCATCTGAATATGGTATGGGATTTTGCTTTACCTAGAATAAAACATGGAGAAATCATTTTTGTATTGTTAAGGATGCATTGTATTTACTTTTTGGGAGAAGAGTCTTTCCCTTATACATATTAGCAGTTGTTAAGTTGATTTTTTAAAGAAGTGCTTTATGTGCTTTCTTTTATAGCTTACTTTGTTGTATCAGAAATTTTATAAAAGGGCATATTTTAATGAGTGGGTCAGTCTTAAAGAAAATCTATAAGCTTGTTCTGATTCCACAATGGAAACAGAGTTCAGCATTTCTACTTTTGTAATACTTGTGTGTTATAAGAATCAGAGAAGCTGTATTGTGTTACCTTGGGTCCATATGTCAGCAGTGAATGACAGAGATAATGTGGTTTTTATCAATATTAATACTTACTGGGGCACCGTTTCAAAAAGGTCAGGAATGACGGAGCGAAAAATTTTCACGAGAATGCTTCATAAACGTGCCTTGAAAACATGAAGCAATTTAACAAACTTGATTGTCCTTGTCTGCAGAGTAAAGGCTGCATATCGAAAGCTCAGTCTGTTGCCAAGAATACAGAATAACATGAACGTGTTGAGTGGCTCTGCAGTCCAAAGTCTTTGTGGAACCATTTTAATACTGATAAAGGCTGCAACACGAAGGCTGAGGGTTTATTTCAGCTGAACTCAGATGCATTCATTGCCTTTTTTTCTTTTAAGTTGAGAATATGTCTTTGCACCCTTGAAGTATTTGAAAATGATCACATATTTTTTACTAACCTTGCGATTTGCTAGGGGAAACTGTTGTTTTAATAATTAGGCACTCGGTTTTAATAGAATTGCCATCATCAATGGTTTTTTAAAAAAAGCTCTTAATATTATGGGGTTGGCCATTTTTGAAAACTGACTGTCCAATCACAGTTTTTGTAAGCGTGCCATGTGACAAATGCATAGCATTACTGGGAAAGATCATACTAATTACTCTAATTAACACGTGACTTTAGAAGTCTGAGATTAATCAGCATGTGACTCTTGGTTATTTGTACCCTTGGGACTTTTTTGCAACCAAATGCAAATATCAGGCTAAAAATATTGCTTTATTTGTAGGTGGAGAGAATATTCATGGCAGTACTACTGTACATCTAAGAAAAAGAAAATAATTAAAGTGTTGATCACTATACTGCATCTCTAAAAGGTCTGCTTATTTGTATTTCATGTGGGCTCACATTTCTGAGAAGTTAGCTTTGCACAACAACCTACCATGACTATCTGATATCCTCCGGAAGGTTAGCTGAGTTGTTTCCTATATTACTTAGGAAAAAATTTCTTTTCACAATTGCAAATGTCAGTGTCAATTTAAAGTAACACTAAGCATGTGCTTGCTTTCTGAATATTATCCTCCTCCACCTCCCTGCAACCACCCTGCTGAGGGTCTGGCTGTGACAGTTTGATTAGACCATCAATCCTCACTGTTAACAGCACTTTTCCTGAACACCTGGGCTGCTGGGTCACATCTGACTTCAGCTACCGTTGTTTAGTGACCCAACGTGCATTCACCATAGCAATTTACATTATGTACACAAATTAAAAGCTACCATATAACAACAGTTTACTTAAAAAAATGACCTGTTTTCCCTCCGTGTGAAAGTTATGTTATGTTATAGAGGGTGGGGTTTTGTTTGATGAAAGACTCTCTATTTTAGAACTTAGTCACCTGCCATATGGAAGGTGTGCTTATTATTTCTTTTTATTTAGGTTCTTAGGTCAGAATCTCTATAATGAAACTAATTTTGCCTTTCATTTTATTCTTGTGTTATTTAAAAATCTACTTTGATTGCACCTTTAAAATTTGATTGCACTTTAACAGCTTTTAACCTAAGTAAATAATTGAATTTTGCATATATTGATGAAAATCTTCCTGCTTTCTGCTCCCAAATTCTCCACCTAACTTATACTTTTCTATTTGTAGTTGTAGTGATAGAGATAAGTACCTACTTATATTTTCAGTGCAAATTGTTTAGTAGCAGAATGCAAACTAAGGATATTGTTTAATCTAGCTGCATCTGATTTTTGATACCATAATTATCTTTTGTTTTCCCCACAACTATTCCTTTTTATAATAGGGGGAGGGAAAATATTTTTTAAAAGTATCATTAAAATTTATGACACTTTGGATTAAAGACACTAAGCTTCTTCTGTTGCTCTGCCTAAGTTTTACTATTGAGGTTTGAACAGTATTTAGTGGGAATTGAAATGATATTAAAGAGCCTTCCCATATAATAAGAATTGTATCTGCTTTAGTCTTCTGTAATTATAGGCATATACATTACAGTTAAACTGTGTCTTTTACTTTGGACTATTTATGTTTTTGTTAGCATAGTTAATATTAGTAACCAAAATCTTTATGATATCTCAGAAAATCTGTGATGATTATAAATTCCCAAGGTTTTTGTCAGTTGGCGCAGTATGATGTGTTGGAAAGTGCATTTGATTAATAACCAGTTGGGCTAGTTTGGATTCAGCCACTTCTCTAACCAGCTGTGAGACCTTGTGTACATTATTTTAAATCTCAGTCTCAGGTATGCATATATGAAATGAAGGGCTACATGGGGGATTTTAGAAAGAATGCTGGAACTGGGGTTAGAGGAGCTGTGTTTTGGCACTGTCCCTATGTTGCTTGATTTCCTTGGATAAATTTCATTGACTGGTCCTGTTTCATTATCTATAAAGCTGATATGATGAAATATGGGTTGTAAGGGCACCAAATAAAATGATAACAGAAGAGTAGTCTAGAGAACACAGAATGAGAACATCTCATAAATGGGTAGACTCTGAGAAAAGATGATTAAAACCTAATACCTGAATTTTAATTCCAACTGTGCTAGTTTCATTAATTGATATGATCTTGGCCAAGTTACATAACCTCTAAAACTCAGTTTCCTTAGCTAAAAGTATGGGGAATAATTTTTTCCTTTCAAAATTCTCATAAAGTGTAAATTATAAATGGCATGGTAGAGGGCTTTACATCTAGAAGGGATTCTCCGTGGATCACCTTTACGTCAATGCATGATAGTCATTTCGCAAAACTGATTGTAGGGGGGCCGGCTGTAGCCCAATTGGTAGGGCTCCGGTCTACCACATGGGAAGCCTCGGGTTCGGTTCCCGGGGCCTCCTCAAGTGGGCAGACCACCTCGAGAAGGCAAGCCGCCGCGAGCAGGCAGGCCGCCGGGTGGTGAGCTGACTCAGCGGGTCGCCGCAGCAGGGGGGAGACAAGCAGACACAGAAGAATGCGAAAATGAACACAGCAAGAACAAGCAGAAAGGGGGGGGGTATGTAATAAATAAAAAATAAATCTTAAAAAAATCCACAAAAATCTGATTGCAGCTCAGCCCAGTTCACCTTCTGGGACTGGAGTGGTGTGTGGGGCAGGCAGATCAAGGCTCTTCACTTGTGGAAGCTGACATTCTCAAGGAGGTGTCAGAAAAGGAGTGAAGAATACACTCAGAAGGTGATAGATGCTGTGGAGCTGGTGATATTGGGGGTAACAGGTGGGGAAGAGAGTAGTGATTTTAGATAGATCCTTCAGGAAAGGTCACTCTGAAGCATTTTCTTTTAAAAGAAAACTTTATTTTGAGATCATTGAGGATTCACATGTAATGGTAAGAAGTAATACAGTGAGGTCCATATTCTGAAGCTTTTCCAACTTAATGAGACAGAAGACATATCAAGGAGCATTCTGGGCACAGGGAATAGACTGTGCAGTGACTCTGAGGCAGGAGCAGGGCAGGTAGGTGCCTTTAGCTCTTTGAACAAGGTCACATTGGCATAGCAAGGTCACAGTGGCTTAGCAAGGTCTCAGTGGCTTAGCAAGGTATCAGTGGCTTAGCAAGGTCACAGTGGCATAGCAAGGTCACCTTGGCTAGCCAGGTCATAGTAGCATAGCAAGGCCACAGTGATATAGCCAGGCCACAGTGGCGTAGCAAGGCCACAATGGCAAAGCCAGACCACAGTGGTGTAGCCAGGTCACAGTGGCATAGCAAGAGCACAATGGTATAGTAAGGCCCCAGTGGCATAGCAAGGCCCCAGTGGCCTAGCAAGGTGAGGGTTCTAAGAGACCATGAGGGGCCTGTGTTTATGGTGAGGAGTTGCTTTTCTTTGGCATTCGTGGATATTCATGGGAAGATTTTAATAGGGCAAGTAACACTTGACAAAATCACTCCTGTTTTATTCATTTTTATTTATTGCAGGGCTCAAATTCCCCCTGCAATAATTTTTCAAAATTATGTACCCCTCACTCACATTTTCAAGTTGACACCCAAACATTTTCATACTAAATATAAATAGTTGTATAGGATATAATTCCTAGCATGTAGTGAAAATTGACATTGTGAAATAATGCTTCTGACCTTTGAAAAAATGACCCAAAACAAATAATAATACCATGGTGACTCTATACTCATTCTCATCCATTTAAAAAAATACATAAGCTCTTTACTGGTCAGAACATTTATATTTCTGTTTATCTTCTTGAACTCATTTCTGTCTTTCACTTTCTATACAGATTTTATTTTATGGTTTTATATATTAAAATATTTTAACGACCATCCTATCATTTCTGTGTAACAAAAATATGTATATGCGTTGAAGGAAGTCTTTTTTTCATATAATAAAATTTTATTTTTAATGAAGTTTTAGAGTATAGAAAAGCTACATAGAAAGTGTAGGCGATTCCCTTATGCCTCAACCTTCCCCCTCTCACATTTTCCCCTATTAATAATATCTTATATTAGTGTGGGATGTTTGTTACAATTGATGAACAAATACTGAAGCATTGCTACTAACTAAGGTCTACAGTTTATATTATGGTTTCCATTTTGCACTGTACAATTTTGTAGGTTTTGACAAAATGTATAATAGCCTGTATCTGTCATTGCAATATCATGCAGAACAGTTTCAATGCCCTAAAAATGCCCTGTTCTTCCCTCCCCCTCCACTCAGAACCTCTGGGGTAACCACTGTCTTTATATAAATGTTACATATTCTTTTGTTACTACAATAATAATAAGTCTGCTTCGATCCATGGTTTACTCTTTAATTTCTTTGATCATAAAACTCTGTTAAAAATGTCTGGAAAGGATTATCATTAATATACAGTAGAATAAGATTTAAACAAATGTTGATAATTATTAAACATTTAAATGCATAATGGTATTGGAATTAGATCTCTTATTGAGATGGAGAAGTTTTTTAAAAAAATTTGAATTAATCTGTTCATGGATTTAATATTAATTTACTAGAATGAGAAACAGACTAGTGAAATATAACAGCAAAATTGAAAGATACTGCAATAGTACTACTTGCAGGGCTTAGAAATGGTATTCTAATGATTAAGCATATTGTTTATTATGTATGTGGATTAGAATTGCTATGTATATATATTGTTTTATTGTGTAGTTATGATAGCATCAATTGTATGCTGTTTTTTTTTTTGTTTTTTTTTTTTAAGGCATCCAAATTTACTTTAATCATTTGTGCTGGAAAATTTGTGATGGGGTTACATGTTGCCTTGTCTTCCTAAATAAACACCATTACTTATGTTTTCTTATATCTTGATGACTCACAATAATCATTAAGAACACCAATTATTATACTATGTTCTAATACACTGAAATATTTAGAGGCTTTTAAAAGTAGAACTATGTATGCTACATGCATGCTCACCTGCACACCCCTTTTTCCTTACCTGGAACCCCTACCTCTACTGATGTGTCTAGCATTTCTGTGCATGCTTTTTCTTTCTCTGGTTCTCTTAACTATCACATAACACTCATGCTTTCCCCCAAGCCTCCTTATCCAATTTACTTCTGACTTGTTGCTTTTAATCTAGATGTGGGATTGGGAGCCAGATTGTGATGCATTCTGTTTAAGAAAGAACTGTTCACTTGTCAGTATTTTCCCATTCTCACTTTCTTTTTCTGAAAAAGGAACTAAACACTAATATTTCTATCTGTCCTAGGATTAAAATGAGAAACATCCCGATTTTTAGATCTGGTCACCAGGGACATGAAAATCTACTTTATAATGTAATTGTACTCTTAACTTCTTATTTAGAGTGCAGACAATATTAAAATTACAGGCAAAGACTTGACCAAAAGGGGTGGAGTGTGACTGGGGTGGGTCAGGAAGACTGATTTGACTGATAACTTGCCTTCAGGGTCAGGCAGGCCATGACTCCTAGAAGGGAGTGGAACTTTGGAAAGGTGGAAATAAAAACCACTCTTGGATTGAATCTAATATTACCAAGGGTTTGTTTAAACAGCTGATCAAAAAGAACTAAAATGTAATATAAGATACATCTAGCAGATGTCCTTCCTAAAGTAAATCCACTCTTACATTCTAAAATATCGTCTAAACCTTGGCCTCTCAGTCCCTCTCTTGATGGATAGTGACCATAGAAAATAAAACAAAGGCGCTTTTCCCCTTCCCATGGCTGCTGAATGCACCAAAAGCTAAAAGTAAAAACTACTCCAAGCTAACCTAAGAGTTAAAACAAAACATTTTTAGAATTCTAACCATACTGTGGATGTTAGAACATGTGAAGTAGTGTTATGTCACTTATGCAGCTATCAGCAATGATAAAATCTGTAAACTTGAGTCTGAGATGAATATTCTTGCCAGTAACAACAAAAGTAATCATTAGGAATTGGAATTTATTTATTTATTTATTTATTTAAAGATTTATTTATTTTATTACATATCTTGTGGCCGGCTCTCAGTTCGCGGGTGGCTGGCTGTGCTCCATTCGCGGGCGACCTGCCCTGCCCGTGGCGGCTCTTGCCCTGTCCGTGGCAGCTTTTTGCCCTGCCCACTGCGGCTCTGGCCCGCCCATGGCGGCTTGCCATTCTCAAGGTGGTCTGCCTGCTAGGAGAGGTCCCCGGGAATCGAACCCGGGGCCTCCCATGTGGTATGCCGGCGCCCTATCCACTGGGCTATCCAGCCAGCCCCAGGAATTGGAATTTAAATGCAACTGATTTAATAGCAGGATATAAAGCAATATTGCTTTCCTGAGGTGATATAGTGATGCTTCTTAAATTTTTTAAAAGAAGTTTCTTTTTCACACTCTAGGAATTCTGCTCTCAGTAGTAGTAGAGATGGACCCTTTCAACTTGTGAAATTTATAGAGACAGTCAGCTTTATATCGTAAGGACTAGGTCATCAAAAGAGAGGGCACTCTTTTTCACCAGAAGTACTACATGACTTCCGTGGTGTCAGGCTGACTCCTGTTTTCTGTTGTTACCTCTGCTCAAGTACTAAATACACTCTTCATAACTGTGAAAGGAGTACAAAAACCCTTCTGGCAATGAAAAATAATAACAACGATGGTTATCTCAGTTACTGAGAACTTACCATGTGCCAGGCACTGTTCTCAATGTTTTAAAGCTTGAGAAAAACAGCCCCTCAACTTCTAGAACTGGCCTGGTACATACACATAGAGGCAGGCAGGTGCTCACAGCTAGGCCACGTTGTTCTCTGGTTCAACATAAATCTCATAGAACACTGTCATATTTATTTAATGTAAAGGTAATTATATTTTAAAGCCATAGTTAAAATTTATCTATATTTGTATATTTGCACATCTATATAGCTAAATACACACGAAAGGGTGTATTAAAGATTCTTACTAAAAATTGTGACATGAATAATGGAATGAAATTTAAACTTGAGTCTTTTTAAATATAAATTGACTAAATTATTTTATGCTCAGATAGTGGAGGTTCCTTTTTTGTCACCAAATCAGTCTGTTAATTATTGGTGCTTTTGACATACTCATAATCATGTTTGAAAAGATTTCTTACTTTTGAAGAAGTTAGGTTCCCTGGCAAAGGTATGGAAGGAAGGGACACAGAGTGGAGTTGTTCCTGGTCTCGCAGTGCCTAGCAGACAAAGCCCTGTTAGAGCGAAGGGGCCCACCACACACAGTCTTACCTCCTGATGCCTGCCAGTTTCTGAAGCTGCCTGCATGAAGAAACAAGCTCCAAACCTCTAATGGACAGAATTAAATCATGTACTGCCTTTTAGAGCTGAGGAAAGGGAGGCAACCCACCCAACCGGGCCTCCGTCCAAATGGAGGATGGCCAAACTCAGGAATCAAGGACAAACCCCAGATGGACCAGGTCTCACCAGAAGTCCAATCCAGCCCTGATACAGCTCAACCCTCTGTTGTGAATCATCCCTGCATCTCTCTTGTTATAACACACCATCTGCAGCCTCAGTGTTCTTTAATACACGACGTTGAGCACACAATCAAGAAATTCCTAGATGGTTAAAGAGCCAGGGAGATAAAAGCTATAATCCAGGGTAAAAATAATGAGACAAAGACTCTGAAATAGCTATAATCACCATGTTAAAGAAACAGATGAAAAGAGGGGCAAAATGGATGAAAAAAAATGGAGAGCTGCAATAGAAAATTGTAATCTATAGATACATTTATAAAGAACATTCTAGAACTGAAAAAAATTAATGTTCATTAAGAATTCATTGGATGACTTTAACAGGAAAATAAACAGAGTCTAAGACAGGATTAGGGAATACTAAGAAATATATCAAAACTAAAATATATCAAACGTAAAAAAATATAGCAAACATGTAAATATAACAAAACTAAAGAATAAAGAGAAGAAAGAATGTAAAGAACAGATCACAAGACACATGTGGGCTAGAGTATAAAGGTCAACCATAAATGTGCTTGGAGTCCCGGAAGAAGAGGACAGAGAAAGGTATATCTAAATTAGAGGTACCAGCCAGGACTGCCCAAAGGGAAAGAAAGACATCAATGTCAACCCGCACATTCAAGATGCTCAACAAAGCCCAAGCAGGATGAAAACACATGTGCACATGTGGATGCATGCAGAGACACATACACACACGCACGCGCATACACCCTAGTCACATAATCGAAATGTTGAAAACCAAAGACAACAAGAAAACAGTAAAAGCAGTCTGAGGGGGGAAAAGGAGGCATTGCCTTCAAAGGAATGACACTAGGTTATCTAGAAAAAGAACAATATTATTGTGGGAAATCACAATTTGGCTGCTCTATAAGATTATGTGGAGGGAGATGGGATTTAAAATGGTAAATTTGAATCAGATTAAGGAAGGCCTTGAACACAATTTACTGAGAAGTCTGCTATCTGGTAGATGCACTGGTCTATAATAGCTCATTTCAAGACCACGACCTTCTGAGATAATATTCCCTATTACTTCCTTTCACACATGCAGAACCTGAGCAACTATCCAAGGTCTTACAGTGACCACGTGGCAGCACTAAGGGGCAAAGCAAGATCAGTCTGAAATGATGTCTGTGCTCCCAAAGACTCAGCTGCATTGCTTCATTCAAAGAGAAGAGAAGAAAAAACAAGAGTGAAATGCTCTATGGTTTATAGAAGAAACTTAATAGTGTAATATGTAAAGTTGAAGGTGAATAACCTAAAAGGAAAACAAACAAAAACACCAGCCGACTGTGAAGCCACACACAAAGAGATTATCAAAACTACAGGGAACAGAGAATAAAGGAAATGCAATTAAAGTTAAAATTAATATGACTGGGAGAAATAAAACTGTGAACCATTCTTGTTGGACCCAACCAGAGATGGGAATAGAAACACAGTATTTGACCAAATTGAATTCTTTACTTTTTTCTCTATTTGCAAATAGTTTAAACCAAGTGCAGGATATAATTTTGTAGTACTATCCAGCTCTAAAACACACATGAAATAACTGCATACTCCTAATGGAGTCTAAGAATACCATTTAGCACATGAGAGAGTGAAATTAAATTAATTAGAAAAAGTCTTCTTTAATGTTTAAATAAAACATACTAATTTATCTGCCTTTATGTTACTAATAATATTTAACCCAAATAAGTCTCTTCTTGAAACACTTTTGTTACTTAGTTTCACCATGTCCACACTCCACTAATTTTCTTACAAGTTGTTCTCTCCGATTCCACTGCAGCTTCTTCATCATCCTGACCTCTAAATAGTTTGCCAAAGGCTTGGTCCTCATTCCCTTTGTAGTCTCTACTGGACCTTTGCCAGAAGGGATTTCCCAGTTTCAGTGGCTCAGACTGCAGTTAGAGGCTGACGTCTCTTGAAATGAGCCTTCAGACCTGGCCTCTGCCTTTAGGTCCAGAATTAGAAGTATGACACCCTACTCAACATTACCACTTGAATTTCTGATAGGTATCTCAAAGCTGTCTCTTGATTCTCAAGGGCAGCCCCAAATCTGTTTCTCTCACTCTTCCCTGTTTCAGGAAGAGGAACCGTCATTGACTGAGTTGACTCCATTCTTGGTTCCATCACATACCATCAGTCCTCCAGCAAGTGCTATCAACTCTACCCTCAAAATTTATCACAGATCTGACCACTCGTTTCACCTCAATCCAAACCGTCATCTCTCACTTGAACCAATGTGAAGACCTTTCTGGAGGTGTAACTCCTTTCAGCATTCTCCTTCTCATCAGTAACATTCTCTGTAGTAGTGACCTCTCAGAAAGGCAGATAAGAAAAAATATATGTACAGAGTCCAAAGTTGTGAATTTCTGATCCTTAACCCCATGTATTTTTTTTCCCTTTTATTGATCTGTGGAAGAACGTTCTTGAGATAGAAGCACATGCCGGTTTTCTTTAACTGCATCCTATTTCACATAATTGCCTTTCTCTCACTTAACCAAAGAAGGGCATTCTTGTCACCCATCCTGTATATGTACTCGCAAAGGTGAAATTCACTGGGGCTCCGCAGCAGCCGGTGTGACTAGAAAAGCCTTTGTAAAAGCAAGGTACCATGACCCTGGGGTAGTGCTTTCCTGGTCTGTGGCTATGTCTTTTAAGAGAAAAGCATGGCATTAAACACAAGGCATTTGGTCAATATTCAGATGTTCTAAATTCAGATAGATAGATGGTGAGAGTGATGACAATTTTTGTTGAAGACCTTGTCTTGTCCATCGTCATGTACTAATATTAATGGATGACATCCCTGCTAAATGAGAACAGTGCAATAAAAAAGAAGTGATAAGAAATACTGAAATTCATGACAAAGATCTATACCTTACCAAAGAGTGAGCTTACCCAATTTTTTGTTTGTTTGATTGTTTGTAAGCATGCTGGAAAATAATTTGTTGCAAGACTCACCTACCTGCATTTTGAACTACTCTAAGCCAGGAGAAAGAATACTCTGATTTGCCCAAGTCTCAGTCTATCTTACTTTCCACTTTCTTATGATTTCAAGGAGGAGAAGCTGAACACTTGTACATTTACTTCCTGTAGATCAGGGCTTCTTAACCAGGAGTCCATGGACTCTTTGGGTATTCAACAGATGAATGGATAAACAAACTGTCGTGTATTGACAACGATGGAATATTATGGCAATAAGTGATTCAAGTGGCAGGGGTCCCATTAGCTGCATTGGATTTGTAGTTCACAAAGTTCTTCACTTTATAATAGTAATATTTGATTTCTACTTGTATTATTACAAACATGTTTTGAGTAGCATTAAGGGAATTTCATATGGCAGACTATACCCTATTTTAAAAATAATTGGCACTAATTTTTAAAATCCTAAATTATGCTTATTTGAACTATTTTTAAAGATTGATTTAGAGGTAACATCCCAGTAAATTATTTGATTTTGTGGAAGAGCAATCAATAAGATGTTATTTTTCTGTCACAGTTTCTAGTGCCCTCATTGCAATGCTGGATAATATTTTACAGACTCAAAAACAAAGAAACAAACAAACGGTCTTCTTTTATCATGAAGCCAGAAAGTATTAGGAATAGTTTTCTTAAAAAAAGATGGCCTTTTTACAACTTCTCTTAAAAATTATATAAATATTGTTTTTACAATTTAATAAACCATTTGGTTTTATTCTTGTGCCTTATTTAAATAAAACATCGTTGGTTTCTGTATCACCCTTCATGCTTTCTTCATTTAACCTTCATGAATTTGTTATGCCAAAATAGGTATTCCTTGTTTAAAGTATAGTAAACCAAAACATCATAGTAGAGAGAAACCGTGATTAATTAGTTTTTTATTCCAAACATCCTTCTTGTGTAATAGGATTCAAGAAATAAAAGGCCAGAACTAAAAATATAACAATATAAATTCTACTCTTGAGAATTAAAATAAATGAATTATATAAACGAGGATCTTCTCTGTTAATAAGCATTTCTATTCTGGAAAATATGATTTAATTTTTAAAAGTTAGATATTATTATCCACATTTCCTTTTAAAATTTTTTTCCAACTTTCTTTTATGAAATTGTCAAACTTACAGATAACATTAAAAAAGCAGTGCACTGGTCATCTGTGCCCAGGCCATTTAGAGTCCTGTTTGCCTTCATCCTTATGTTCTCTTCCATATTCCCACCCCTTCTTTTGAAGGAAGCCAATTCCTTTTTATTTTTCTTGGTTCCTCCTTCTGTTTCTTCCAGAACAGACAAATATGGAATATATTGTATTTTCAGGTTTAAAATATGAATAAAATGTTCTTTTTCAAATTACTAACTAAATAGTTGTTGAATACCATGAATTTTCATTGTTATTACACTGACCAGATTTGTGTATGTGTTTACATCTACATTAAAAAAAAAAAAAAGACAGCAGCAGCAATATTAAGTGCTTGTCAGGTACTCACTGTGCGATGAGCACTGTTCTAAGGCATCAGTGAAATTAGCACATTTCAACAGATCAAACCTAGTAACTGCTGGTTCTGTTAGTGCCTGCCATTTATTGGACAAATTAGTAAGTTAGTTAAGTTCAAACACTTTGGCAGTATTATCTATTGCCTAGTGTTTTTTTTTTTTTTTTAAAGATTTATTTATTTTATTACATATCTCCCCTTCCCCCCGCTGCGGCGATGCGCGGAGAATGATCACTGCGCAGGCGCGGCTTTCCCCGCTTGTGGGCGGTCTCTGCGTCCGTTCATGGCCGTCGCTTGCTTCAGTTCGCGGGCGACCTGCCCTGCCCGTGGCGGCTCTTGCCATGTCCGTGGTAGCTTCTTGCCCTGCCCACGGCGGCTCTGGCCCGCCCATGGTGGCTTGCCATTCTCAAGGCGGTCTGCCCGCTAAGAGAGGTCCCCGGGAATCGAACCCGGGGCCTCCCATGTGGTATGCCGACGCCCTATCCACTGGGCTATCGAGCCGGCCCCCTATTGCCTAGTGTTGTACATAAACTGAATGTGTGTTTTATTTCACTCGTCTGTGATGTTGTGACATCACTTTATTTAATATTTAAATATTTTTAGTTCATTGTGTTAATAGGTTATTATTGCCAAAGTGTAGCTCTTTGATCATGTTGCTTTCTTACTATACAAACAAAACTAAACCAATGGTGTTCTGTGTGTCCCTGTAAGGCTTTGGAATTCTTTACATGTTCCAAGTACATATCCAAAACTGTTAAATTTACTCCCCACACAAATCCTTTGCATTTGGGACATTGACATCTTTGTAGTCACTGTTCTGTAAATTCTTGATTGGAAATTGAGGTATGTACTGGTAACTCTTGTATGGACTTAGTGGTGTTCTGCCACTTTTCCTTGATTTAATTGATTAAAGCAAATTCCTGGCTTCTACGTAATTATTGCATTTTGATGTATTTATAATTACTTTGGTAGATGTTGAGTTTGAGGTCGACCTTCTAATTCTATCTTCCATCAGGTTCACTTTGTGAAAAAGCTGAGTGAAATTTTCCTTCTCAACTTAAGATTTCATTAGTTATGGCAGTTTTTATTTATAGAAATTAGCAATCCAAACGCTTCTGGGTCAGTTATCATCCCTGTCATATTTCTTGAGACTTAGTCCCAAGTTTGCCATAAGAAGTTACGTACTAACTACTTCTTATAGGAGAATTTTTCCAACTTAGTACCCCTTAGCTTGGGGAATTCATTTGGTGGTTTATTTTCTTAATCTAATTGTCTCATTTTTAAGAATTACTTTTTCTTATTTTTCTCATATCTTAATATTTTTCTATTGTATGATCTTTGTTTTAATATATAACACACATATTTATTTGTGTGTGTGTGTGTATATATATATATATACATGTTTTTACAATTTGACTCATTTCATTATTATAGTATTTGCACAAAGGACTTTTGTTTTCCTTTCATTTTTCTCTTCAGTCATCAGAGTGTAAGAAAATGTAAGTATGGCATTCTTTGTGTTATCTCAGAATGCCACCTCTGAATTCTGGGTTCTTCTTATATCTCTAATTCCTTCTTTTTCCTCACCTCACCTGTCTAAGTCCATTGGAAGTAAGACACATCTGAGTAGTTACACGTGAACAATTTTCTCTACATCTTATACTTTAGCTCATTTTAATACATTGTTGTTGAAACTTTTTTCAACTTTTTTCTTACTTATTTCTTGATGTTTAAGGCTCATTTCTATCTTTTCTTAGTAATTTAGGTATACTCACAAATTAATATCTTATCATAATGTTTTTTGAAATTGTTTTTCTTTTAATTCAAAGTTTGACATCTTTTTGCAACAAGTGATGAATATTTTACTAATTCCAATAAGCACAGATGCATTATACAGAGACACAGGGATCTCAATGCTTTCTCTAGGTGAAATCACTTATAATAAAATAAACATAACAATACCTCTTTAATGCTTGCCCAACTCAGTATACAATTTATTTGAAACTAAAATTCAGTGGTATATATTTTATTTGTACTTTTTAACTGAATATTGAAACAATCGTATATGGCATTTGTTGCCTACATTCATAACCATAAAATTCAATATGTAGAGGAGCAGGTGTGGCTTGAGCGGTTGAGCGCCTGCTTCCCACACGGGAGGTCCCAGGTTTGGTTACTGGTGCCTCCTAAAAACAAATGAAAATCAAACAGCAAGCAAACAAATGAAAAAATCAACTCAGGGGTGCTGATGTGGCTCAGTAGTTGAGCGCTAGCTTCCTGTATGTGAGGTCCCAGGTTCAATTCCCTGTCCCGTACCTTAAAAAAAAGAAAAAGAAATTATTTCTACCTATGGCTTGTAGTAAAAGTAAAATGTAGAGAATACCAAGCTATATATATATATATATAAAATTCAATATGCAGAGTATTATTCTAATAAATACATAATATTTATAAATTACTGAAAGTATGTGGCATTTTAGCATGCAAATATATTAAATGATTTTGACCTCTGATTGATATCCTTGTCAATAAAAATACAAGCTTGTTATAAAATTTTGTATATAATTTATGTCCTAGATAAAAATAATAAGGGATTGCTTTCTATAGACCTAAGCCCTATTATGTTCCTTTCCCTTTACTCTTGTAAGTTTACTAAGAATCTCATTGATTTGCTTACATATTTATGTTCTACCAACCTATCTCTGAAAAAAATCTTGTTGCTATTTTATGTTAATTATTTTGGGGGTGAATTTTCATTTTAGCCATGATTTTGCAGCAAGTATCTTGCATTCAGATTGGAGTGTTTCCATATTGGCTGATACATCAGCAGTGTGACTGGTTTTGGGGACCGGGCTCGTGGAGATGGGTTGTGCTGTTTTGTAGGAGAAGCACATCACAGGGGAATGTATCACGTGGCATCTGCCCTTTCAGCAGTTTGGATTTCCAGTTCTCTGTGACTAGGAGTTGCGAAGAAGCTTCGGCCTCTTTTCTATCAGCCTGTTGTCTTTTCTAGTGTGCGTCTGCCTGATGGGTTGACCCAGAATCTACTCGAGGTCATTTCTACTCTAGTTTCCCTTATTTTAGTGGTGTTTATATTCTTAAGTCATCTTATAAATAGCTCACACACTTTTCTTCGTTTGGCTTTTTGGTTGGCTTTTATCCCTAAAAATCACCTGACTGAATCTTTAGTTAATGTAGGAAATAAATGTAATAAATTTGCAGGTAAAAGGACTAGCTTTTACTGCACTATTTTTCATTTATAAAATACAAAAAGCTAAGTAAATTGTGGAAGTCTTTAAGTCACTACGGCACTTAGATATAAATTAATATTAAAATTATTATGCCACTATTTGAGATGTTAATTTGTTTTGAGAGCTGTGTTTGTTCAAATTCCCATGAAGGTGCTTTCTGGCCAGTGAAGAGAATTTAAAATGTAGGAAATGCTACAGAAAAGTGCAGTGATGGGCAGGAATTATTTCAGGTCTGACCACGAAGCATTTCATACAGTGTACTTTTGCAGACCATTGTAAGGCCAATGATATGCCCTCAAGGGCCTCTGAAGTTTAGAGACCTGGGATGATGGGCTGCCCTAGGCTGGTGACCACTATCAGTTATTTCCTGCATTTAAATGGACACTATATGTATTACCTCATAGTTTTCTTTTTTTTTTTAAGTGAACAAGGGGTATATGTAAGGTGGCAGTTTTAGAAGTATAATTTGTTATAGTAACCCAGCTTAGAAATGTAAAGTGGCTCCTGACATCATTGCACAGATTGGGTTTCTGCCCTGTCCGGCCCAGGTTTGGAGAGGCCGCCTGTGTGCACACTTCAGCTGTGCATTTGTGAAAGGAAATCACCAGCTGCCGAAGGGCACTGGCAGCATCAGGAAGCATTTCTCCTGCGTGGTGTAGTGCCATGCGCGAGCTGGTGGGCACAGTGCTCCCACACGTGCTTTGTAGAAATGAGCCCTTCTGTTCCCAATGTGTAGATAGGTTAAGTTTGCATGCTACATTTGAATTATTTTAATTTCTTAGTACCTCAGACATTGTATTTATTTCCTGTGTTAGACTTTGTATACATAATTCATACTTAGTATATGTTTATATATTTGAGTTTTTTTCCCTTATGAGTGTAAAATGGCTACACGATGGTTTGTTTTTAGGCTATCTAAAGAAGTTTCTTCAGGGTAATGCTTTCCTTGCTTTGACTAAAATAAGCAAAGCTCATTTTATACACAGACATTTTAATTCAGAAAGCTTTTGTGTGTGTGTGTGTGTGTGTGTGTGTGTGTATTAACAAATTTTGGCTGAATCAGAAACCCAAATTCAGAGTACAGCACAGAGGAATATCATATGTATTTATGGCATTCTCTGGATGAATGAGGAATAGATTACACCCGTGTGGCTGTTTTCCAATTCTGACAGTCGTTATTCAATACATGCCAATAACATAACTTTAAAACATGTTTCTCATTGTATTTAGCTCTTTTGAAGGCCACTGAATGACAGCAAATAATTGTGAATAAAGACAAAAGCATTTTGATGTGACTCTCTAAGTCAAAAAAGGAATCTTCCCCTGCCCACCCCCTGTACTGAGATGTGTCACAGCTGAAAAGCAGCCTGGATGTGGTATGCCCTTCACTGCTGGAGAGCTGGTGCCCTGTGTCACAAAGAGCGAAGCTCACCCCATGTGCTGCTGCCTTCTTGGTCAGGGGTCCAGGATTTTGTGCCTCTTTAAAACTTCGTTATTGAAATATTAGTGAGTATGATGTAGAAAGTAGCCTGCAAGCAATAGTTGCAGTATTAGTCAGCCAAAGGGGTGCTGATGCAAAATACCAGGAACTGGTTGGCTTTTATTAAAGGTGTTTATTTGGGATTGAAGCTTACAGTTACCAGGCCATAAAGTATAAGTTATTTCCCTCACCAAAGTCTATGGCCATGTATTGGAGCAAGATGGCTGCTAATGTCTGTCAGGGCTCAGGCTTCCTGGGTTCCTCTCTTCCTGGGGCTTGCTTCTCTCCGGACTCAGCTCCTCTGGTTCCTCCATCGGGTCAGCTGTAGACTATGAGGCTCTCTGGGCTTTGCCTCTCTCCACAAGGCCAGCTGTGAATTGTCAGGTGAATGGCTCACCTCTTTTCCCGGAGCCTTCTCTCCTTCCGCACAACCAAGCTCCTCTGTGTGCTCACTTCCTGGGGCTTCAGCTCAGAAACTCCAGCATCAAAATCCCAACTCTGTCCTTTGCCATGTCTTTTATCTGTGAGACCCCGCAAACCAAAGGGCTGGGACTCAACGCCCTACTGACATGACCCAATCAAAGTCCTAATCATAATTTAATCATACCCAGAGGAACAGACCAGTTTACAAGCATAATCCAGTATCTATTTTTGGGATTCATAAATAATGCCAAACTGCTGCAGCTGCAGAAGTTTGTGTTTGAGTGAAAAGTGTTCGTACTATGTATTTGGTATTCCTGTTACGGCTATGTCGGGGGTGAATATTGGTTATTCTCAGAGACTGTTTTATTGTTTAAAGGAACCATCTTTACCACCATTTGCTGTCATGTCCTCCCTTACATATATTTTTCATGAACTAAGTTCTACCTTATTTAAAAGGAATTGACCATTGTTACTTCCAACAGTCTTCATTTTTAGTATAAATCTGGTGTAGGTGATAGGATCTTCCTAATCCAAGGATCTGGAAGTTTAACAGTGTGGGTAAGAGAATAATTTGTATAGCCAAACTAAGAACATCTCTCATTTGCTCTTTTGTGTTTCCCATAACACTCAAATAATGTGAAATGTGGTTTTTTATAAGACTATTCATATTCATTTTCTCTTTTCCTTCCTCATCCATGTTAGGTGACAGTCAAACAGACAAGATGGTGTTAACGTGTTTTTGGCAAATTGGTATGCCTTTCTTTTGTTGTTGCTTTTGTCTGAGTTCTTTTCAGTTGCTTTTGTTATCGCAAACTGATTGGGGAGCCGTCAGAAATGTTTTGGGCACGATATGCGATACGCGTTGCGGCTGCTTGGCGATACCCACCTGATGCTGGTGAGTGCCTGCTCTGTCTTGGGCGCTTTCCCACCATGGGTAATGTGAGCATGCCAGCCACAGGGCTTAGAGCTTACATTGTGGAGTTTTCTCATGGTAGGAGATTTATTTTTTTAAAAATCAGTGTTTTAACATTGCCTGCTAGCAGTATTAAATATTTACAAAAGACAAGTAAAATTCAAGGTACTTGACATTAAAGAATGCTTACCTTCTTTTTTTAAAAAAACTATGCAATAAATAAGTTTTTTCTAAGCTTTCATTCCATTAGAAAAGTATTAGAAGAGGACCTCAGTTTTGGTAATTGTGTTATTCAGCAAGCATTTATTCTGCATTATGTGCCAATAACTGCTAAGTGCTTGCAGAAATGAATATCTCAAGGACCACTGGGGAAAGCAGACGCAAGGGTAGACTTTGCTCATGCATTGTGGTGTATCCAGTGATAGAGAGATGCACTGGCAAATCTAGCTTCTCTTGAAGGTGGCTTTCTTGACTTGGTGTTTCCTACAGGGTGGTAGAAAAACTCCAGAAATGTTTAAGCAGTAATATTAGCACGGGTTGATTCTAGAATGAATGTGGGGCATGAAAGGAGAGCAGGGAATTCCGGATGCCTCATACGTTCTTAATTATGACCCTGAAGTAAGTAGCTGTATTGGGTGCAAACATAGGACCATCAGTGAAAGGCAGTTCCTGCCTAAACGAACTTATAGTTTAATGGTTAAACAAGTATATAGGATAAGATTGGTTCTAGAAGAGATGGTTAAAGGAAGGAAGAGAGGAAGGGAGGAAAGATGGAAAGAAGGAGGGGAAGGAGGGGATATGCCCCACCGGGCTGAAGAGGAAGCCCTGACACCATTTGCTGATTAAGGAAGTCTTGACCCATCCGTGCTAGTGGGTTTTCTCTATACTTGGGATCCCTAACCGCTGTGGCCCTTGCTTGCTCCTGGAATCTGCCATGTTCTTCTATTCCATTTTCCCTCTCACTTTCTTAGCTAAATACTCAATCCCTTCTGTCTCCTCAAACCTCCAGTAATCCTTCTCACTCATTATCAGGTGATGACTCTTGTATTTCACTGAGAAAATAAAGAAAACTTCTTCCTCCTCCCACCAGTAAACTTACTGGCCTGCCTGTATGCCTGCGCACACTCTCTGTCTCCCTTCCTCTTCCTGTGGGTGAATTAGGGTGCTGTTCTCTAAGGCCAAGCCTCCATGTGTGCATTTAATCCAGATCCTTTCAGCTGGCTGCTTCCGTGCTGGGCTTCTCTCTCCTGTGCCATCAATTATTTATTTCTCTGCCTGACTGGATTATTCCGACACCTATAATCAAACTCTAATATCGTTCATCACTTAACAACAGAACTGAACTTCCTTATCTTTTCTAGTTCATCCCCGCCCCCATTTATCTGTATTCCTAAGCAGCAGACCTCCTTGTAAGAGTTCTCCGTATTCTGTGAGTTTACCTCTACATTCCTCTTCACTCTTGAACCCCTTCACACTGGGCTTTCCATCCCTGACACTCAGCCCTTTCAAGGGTATGACTGATTTCCACATGTCCAGCTGCATCAGTCACATCTCAGTCCTCCTCTCACTGGCCCCATCAGGAGCAGCTGTCCTACTGGTCAGTTTACCTGTGCATGGCCAGTGTCCTGACTCAGCAGGGCTGCCTGCTGGCTCACATCGGGCACGTCTTCTCCTGGCCTCAGCCACCTGCAGGCTGCTTTTTGCTCTGTTTTGGCATGCTTCCTTTCACTGCTGATCTTGTTTTTTGACTAGGAAGGCCAGAGTGAGATTTTTAATACATTGATCCATTGCCCTTGGGCTGGCTGTTGGTGAGGGGGGAAGAAACTTGCAACTTTCTCGGTTTCCTTCTGTAGCTGCTGCCATGGAGCAAGGGGCAAGGTCAAAGGCGAATCGCCTGCTTTGCTGTTTCCTGCGTTCCTCTTCATAGTATGCACTAGTGTGGCCGGAGAACTTCCAGACTCCACTGCTCATGCTAGTGTCTGTTAAGGGTCTTGCTTCGAGACTTATATCTGAAGAGGCTGCTAGAGTAAATAGTTGATAGTTGGAAGAAACTGTGCTCCCAAGTCACTAAATGAATAAAGTTCTTGGAATTATTTAGCTTGTCTATTAAAATACTGACGCATATCTGCTGAAAACATTCACCTATTTTTTTCATAACTGATGGCCATCTATTCTTTGTATCTCTTTGTTAACTCAAGATCCTGCTGATTTTAAGACGCTCTTGGTATGAGCTAGAAAATCTGTTTCCAGAGCCCACAGTAGGAGCCATGTTTCCAATTTCTGTGCCACGTCACTTTAAAAAAAATTGCTTCTGTGCCTATTCTAAGAGCACAAATTTTGTTATTAAGCAGACACAGGTTTGAATCTTCACTCTGTCACCTACTAGTGGTGTTACCCTTGGCAAATTATATTACCTATTTCTCATTTTCCTAATATTTAAAATGAGTTAATTGGCATTGTTCCCTTATTGGTAATGATTCAGTGAAGTGGTGAATATGAATCTCAGCATAGTGACACATCAGTGCTAAATACTTAACTAATCAGAAACATAGAAATGTCCCCAAATAATAGGTAGTCTCATGGGCGATTTGGCAACAAGTTAAAATCAATATTTCAAATTACAATTAATGACGTGAGAAAATTCTTAATGTTATGTTTTAGTGAGTTAATTCCAATCCTTACATTTATACAAAACTAAAAGGACTGATGTGTGATACACACACGTATACACACACGTACACACACACACACAAATACAGTTAAAATACTCAAAGGAAATAGACCAAAATATTACCATGGACTCTCTTTTGGTGATGGATTAATAATAACTTTAAATTTTTTCTTTATGCTTTTCTAAATAGTCTGTAATAAGAATATGTTATTTGTAATAATAAAATCTTTGGTAGCAGAAACTCAATAAATGGTAGCTGTTAGTACTATGATTACGTATAAATTGTGTCTAATAATATCAAAAGCTGTGTTTGAACACCCCAATTTTTTATTGTTATTAGCAGTTTTCTCGGTTTGGAAAACCCATAATGATAATTCAATCATATCTATTTATAAGATCTCTGATAGCTATTCCCAGATCTTGTTCTGAACTTTATTGAGAGGAAAGCCAGCAGAGACTTTTCAAGTAATGTATAGTACATTAATAGGTCTAATTATTTTGCCGGTAGGGTGGGCAAGGATTTAATATGGTTTCACTAAATTTTGAGTCTAGATGGAAGGCAACCTACTCAGGAATTAAATGAAATAATTGTAAAGAATGAGGCTCACTAATAAGATTAGAGATAAATACATTCTGTAATGAAAATTATTTCTTGGGTGGCGGGCTTTTCTTACTATAATATTTTAGTGTCTTTAAGAGTGGTGTGGATTTCTGGTATCATTTTGGAAATTGCTAGGTTAGGTATTTCACAAGAG